>CAXHKU010000799.1:0-80000 GCA_964017125.1 Flabesymbios commensalis | reverse complement strand
TACCCCTAACCCTAACCCTAACCCTAACCCTAACCCTAACCCTAACCCTAACCCTAACCCTAACCCTAACCCTAACCCTAACCCTAACCCTAACCCTAACCCTAACCCTAACCCTAACCCTAACCCTAACCCTAACCCTAACCCTAACCCTAACCCTAACCCTAACCCTAACCCTAACCCTAACCCTAACCCTAACCCTAACCCTAACCCTAACCCTAACCCTAACCCTAACCCTAACCCTAACCCTAACCCTAACCCTAACCCTAACCCTAACCCTAACCCTAACCCTAACCCTAACCCTAACCCTAACCCTAACCCTAACCCTAACCCTAACCCTAACCCTAACCCTAACCCTAACCCTAACCCTAACCCTAACCCTAACCCTAACCCTAACCCTAACCCTAACCCTAACCCTAACCCTAACCCTAACCCTAACCCTAACCCTAACCCTAACCCTAACCCTAACCCTAACCCTAACCCTAACCCTAACCCTAACCCTAACCCTAACCCTAACCCTAACCCTAACCCTAACCCTAACCCTAACCCTAACCCTAACCCTAACCCTAACCCTAACCCTAACCCTAACCCTAACCCTAACCCTAACCCTAACCCTAACCCTAACCCTAACCCTAACCCTAACCCTAACCCTAACCCTAACCCTAACCCTAACCCTAACCCTAACCCTAACCCTAACCCTAACCCTAACCCTAACCCTAACCCTAACCCTAACCCTAACCCTAACCCTAACCCTAACCCTAACCCTAACCCTAACCCTAACCCTAACCCTAACCCTAACCCTAACCCTAACCCTAACCCTAACCCTAACCCTAACCCTAACCCTAACCCTAACCCTAACCCTAACCCTAACCCTAACCCTAACCCTAACCCTAACCCTAACCCTAACCCTAACCCTAACCCTAACCCTAACCCTAACCCTAACCCTAACCCTAACCCTAACCCTAACCCTAACCCTAACCCTAACCCTAACCCTAACCCTAACCCTAACCCTAACCCTAACCCTAACCCTAACCCTAACCCTAACCCTAACCCTAACCCTAACCCTAACCCTAACCCTAACCCTAACCCTAACCCTAACCCTAACCCTAACCCTAACCCTAACCCTAACCCTAACCCTAACCCTAACCCTAACCCTAACCCTAACCCTAACCCTAACCCTAACCCTAACCCTAACCCTAACCCTAACCCTAACCCTAACCCTAACCCTAACCCTAACCCTAACCCTAACCCTAACCCTAACCCTAACCCTAACCCTAACCCTAACCCTAACCCTAACCCTAACCCTAACCCTAACCCTAAAGTCTTAGGTTCGGATCAGACTTTGATGCTAGGGTGCTCCAATAGATGTAATGGACCAAAATGTAAACTATGTAAAAACAACATAGTTGTTCAATCAGCCACCCTTCCAGGGGGTCCTGGAAATTTGAACACTGAATTCAAACTTTCAACGCAACAAGATTGCAACTCCCCTAACGGTATTTATGGCATTCAATGCGAGAAATGCCATAAAATTTACATTGGGGAAACTGGGATGAGTTTTAGAGATCGAATTAACGTACATTTATCAAATGTACGTTTGAACAAACCCACCCCAGTAGGAATTCATTTTAATGGCAGTGAATGCCATATTGAACACCTGAAGGTATATTTCCTTGAAACTTTGCCAGTTTCCTCTGACAAAGACGTAGACAAGGTTAAACGCCTTGACCTAGAACGTAAATGGCAGATAAAGGTAAGATCGATGACACCAACTGGGATGAATACGGTTCCATCCCCTGCCAATAACGGCGTTATCCCTTTTGTCATACCGTTCTCCGAAACGGCTAAGAAAGCGGCCTCTTTAGCTAAGGGGACTTTCAACAAAATTAAAATCAAGCACCCTAACATCGTTTTTCAACCTTGTGTTACAGCATACAAAAGGGGCAAGAACTTGCGCGATCTACTTGTTAGAAGTAGACTGGGCAAGGCCTCATACAACATGCCCGGTAACCCAAGGAACAACGGCTCGACAGAATATACCCAGGGTCCTACTTCAGACGGAGAGGATCCTGGATCCTTGTCTCTTCTCATTGAATTAATGGATGAGACAAACACAGAGTAGTTTATTTCACTTCCAATTGGGCTACATGTCCCCTCGGCCAGTGCCTAATCGGAAGTAGAACAGGGTTTTTCTCCATTTTTTTAACCGGAGAAATATCAAAGGTAGGATATTCAGAAACCTCTGGCCCCCCTAGGGGCAGGTTTCGCTCATTTTTTTACTCTTCCTTGGGGTAATTCTTTCGGACTTTTTGCTGAAATTTTGGGTTAAGTATTGCTTAGTATGTGCACACCTGTTGGGAGACCAAGGAAACTCCCCGTGTACGGGCCTACTTAACAAACCTTAAGTCCCTTTCGGGTGACTTTTTATCACCTACCTACCACCACTAAATTCTAAAACACCCTCTAAATTAGAGGAGTGTTTGCCTTTTAGACCTAACTCTAAATTCAATTTCCGCTGAGAGTTATTCAAAGGAGCCACTCAGTGACAATCCTTTACTCTCACGAGTCTATCCTGCCTTCCCTGTTCACTGCTTCCCCTAATCCTACGCCTAACCCAGCCAGAGCCAGACCTATAATCAACTTTGTGGGATTGATGCCTGAAAATTAATTATGTGAAATATACTACTCTATCACTTTTTACACTATAAGGAAACCTTCCTTTACATATGAACTAACTATATATATTATTTTATAATTGCGCATTTGCTATGTTTTGTTTTCCTAACTCCATCTCATTACAGAACATAGCCGACCGTACATCAGCAACTGTAACAACAAACAAGCCAAGAAGTGATAACAACGAGCAAAGAGAATCAAGTAGGAGCGAGGGTTATAACCAAGATCAGAACTATTTGGTTATCACCTATAATATAATTAAGTCACCTCTATCTCCAAAATTGAAAACACCAACTGGACGGATGCTCGGGCAGGACGGCTCAGTGGGGAGAATCTGAAGGGGTTCTCCCACGAATCTACCCTGCTTGGACTTCCGTCTTAGAATTCAGCATTGCAGGCCTTATTTTTACTTTGGGTAGGTAAATTTATCATTGTTCATGGGTATCCCTCACACTTAAATAAAACTGCGGGGGATGCCCTGCTTTTTTATCTTTAGTTGCCCTATGTGAATCTAAGTCTTGTAATTTTAAAAGGGCATGTAACATACTTTGTACTAAAATGATTGTTCTTCTCTTTTACAGAACCCGAGAACCCAACACTACTTGACTATTACTGGCTGAATCTGAAGGACTCTATTTTTTAGATACTGCTTTACTGAGGGCGGAGCCCTGTAAGGTAGGCAGAACCTACTCTTTTTATGGACCACGGGGAAGGGACGGGGTTTGAACCCGGGTGCCCTGTGCTGCCATGAATGTGACTTGGAGAATTCCACCAAGCCACGGGGACAGCTGATATTCACCTATCCAATTTTTCTAGTCTATAGGAAATTTTATCTCTGACTTTAATTAATAAATTTGAAAATTTAGGGATTCGAACCCGGATCCCTGGTTCTGGGGCACAGCCCTCTAACCACTGGACTACCCAGTTGGCTATGCCTGTTCTGGGTTGATTTTTGATGTCCTTAGGAGATATCCTTTCCTAGATTTTAAATTTTAAATGAAAAAATTCTGGCTTGGAGGGATTCGAACTGGGGTCTGTGAGAAGAGACAACGCCTCTAACCACTAGACCAGCCAGTCAGTTGAATTTCACCCTTTTAATTCTTCTACTGGTATCAGCTACCCTCTCACACCATTATTAAATTAATTTTGGTGAGAAAAATTTTTGGTCCAAGAGGGGTTTGAACCGGGGTCTGTGGGGAGAGACAACGCCTCTAACCACTAGACCAGCCAGTCAGTTGTATTTCTGACTGCTTATTCCTAGCCAGATGGAATTCCACCAAAAATATATTTATATTATTTTTATTTTTGGTGATTATTTATTTATTCCTTCATCCTAGACCTTCTAATTCTCAGAAAAGTTACTTCTTGGACCACTGGAATTTTCAACTACCTCTGCGGGCTTCTAACTGGGCCCCTTATAGGTTTATTTCAAGTCACCAATTAATACATTACAATCCCCACTCACATTTTTCTTTTGGCTCTATAAATTCGTAGGATTTTTTTAGGGCCTTGTAATTTTGGTGTTTTACTCAGCATACCCCTTACAAAATTATAAGAATTGGAACAACAGTCTTAACGGCCTGTTTGCCTCTTATTCTTTATTCCAAAATATTGGTCCAGCTGATTCAATATGCCAAAGTCATGGAGTGCCACCTGGTGAATGGAGGAGAAATGCCCTGAAAAGACAGTTTTTTCCATGGAAAAGCCCACAACTGAGGGTCAAGGCCGCACGTGGGAACAGCATGAAGACCAGAACCACTGTTTTATTCACCTTAATATATTATTTTCAAACGTTCTTTTGGTTAATTCTGTATTGAATTTCACCAAAATAATGCCTACATATAATTATTTGATCAATATATAATATATACCAGTATTTTATAAGTTGATTACTGATTGTATTTCCGAATTATAAAATTAAACAGAACTAAATTCATTTTAGTCACTCCCAGACCCCTAGGGGTCTGTGTACGAAAGGTTCTGAATGCCAGTGTGTGTACACACACCTTCCAAAACTCAAGGCTGTTTTTTCTAGCCTGAATTCATTTATTCAATCCCCTCTGAAATGATAATCAGAAGGGGCAATGGACTGAAACCAAGTGTATCAACACCAGAATATTGTTGCCCACTAAATTAGGACAATAATATCTAGTTCTAAAACATATTCTCTCGTTGAGTAGATATTTCAAACACAATGGCTATGAGCCTGTGGGATTTAAGGGTCGGGGCACTGTGAAAATGCCCAGTGGAAAGTCAGCCTGACTTCCTAAGCTCTGGGGCCGCTGGAAAATAATGAAAATTATTTTTAAGCACCTTGGATATGACTCTAATGTACATTTTATCAAATCTCCTTCCCTATTAAGTGTTTGAATTTTATTTATTCTATTATACCAACCCAATTTAAACTTTTTTACACACTTTTTTTCAATACTACAGCCTTTTCTGTGTTTATTTCAGATTGTGACCTGGGGATCACAGACCATGCGCTCAGTGACCGTGACTGGCTTGGGGTATAAAAGTAAAGGGTACAGTGTACACAAACATTCTCTTTGCCAGTCACTTCGGAGCTCTTGGCCTGAACAGTTGGTAATTTGTATTTTTTCAGATACCTCCCTGACGAAGGGCCAATAGGTCTGAAACCGGTAGGAGGATTTTGTACAGGGAGTGGGAACTTATTTATAGGTTCCCACATCCCTTTTGCATTTTGTCAATTCATTCTCTTATTTTTAGGAACTTTATTTCAGCCCTCCGGGGAGCGGAGAAACAGACCTGCAGGTTAGTGACTCCCCTGATCTACTGTTCTTACTGTGTTTTTGTGTTGGAATTTTTTCGGCACTTTTCAGAGCTATATACCATTTGCCTTCCGCTTGCATAGGAGCAAGTACGCTTACAGGCTGCAGGATCTACGGTCACTATAGCATTTTACAATCTCAGATTGAGACCATCCTGACTCATTTGAGTGGAGCAGGCAAAACGTGAGTACGTTTTACTTAAAGTTATAGCAAAAATATCATACCCAATCTTTTGATTCGGTATGATATCGTTGTATATGACTTTTTCTAAATTAATGTTTTAGAGCGATCCCATCCTAAGCCAAATTACTTAGGCCTTTAGAACAAAATTCTCTCTCCAGCTCCATTTGCGTGGTTCTACTAAATTATCTATTGCCCGAGTTTACTAAATAGACTAAATTAAAATACCCTTCTTGAAAATTGACTCTTAAAAATGGCTGACACGCCTGTTCTCACTCCCTTCCAAATTTGCACTCGTAAGCTGAACCGTGTTCTGCGGTGTCAGTATTTGGCTTCCTGCTGGGAGGATTCCCGTTCCCTCCCCCCAGCTATTCAGAAAACGATCTCGATCCTTGAGGATAAAATTAAATTAGAGGGGCCAACGGCCCAGTTGAGTCGAGATCTACGCGAAGCGGCCCGGAATTGGGGTTCCGCTATTAAGTCAATCAGCCATACCCACTTGAGGAGTAGGGTTGATGAGTTGGCAGGTCAGTTAGTGCCTTACCTAGCCAAACTCACCACGAAAGAATTCGGTCAGAGCTCTGTACTGGCCATCTCGTGGGCTAGGCGACGCTACGGAAAGCGTCTGGGTGGGAATATCATTTCAAACTTCCAGGAATACAGTTCTGTTTTTGTTGGGCATCTGAGTGATGCCCCGTCTAGGAAGACCGCTCCACCGAAGGAGGGGCCTTCCGTTTCACAGACGGGCACCACCACTACAATTCAACCCCTAAATTCAACCTCTACCCAGGCTTCGCCCCAGCCTGGGTGCAGTGATAGGACCGGGGATGAGGCAGTATCCCAGGAGTGGGAGGCCCAGCGTCGCCCCGCTCAGGGGGTGACCGGGACTGTTGACACGTCTCCTATCGCTGTTTCAAATTCTTTTGGTGCGTTGTCGGATCTTCCTTCGACCCCAATCCACTCTAGGAATTTAAACTGTACATTTACTTCTACCCCCCAAAGTCAAAAGCGAAAAAGACATACGCAACCAGGACGGAAAATCACTAGGAGGAGGTTAGATCCATCTGGGGGGTCGGATTCGGATTCCACGGAGGCTGGTGAGACAGCCACCATGGTCTCTCCGGCCCGCTCAGGTGAGTTGGATGGTATTCATCCACTTCCTACTGGGGATCCGGACGTGGTTGTCGGCGACACTCAGATGCTGGCTAGCCAGGGCACTGCTGGGGAGGTCTCTCTGCGTGGGGAGAGCCTGTTGAACTCCTCGAGTGAGGGGAGTTCCTCAGGGACCAGTGTAGAGGCCGGGGGTTTGGTCCTTGAACCAACGATGGCTGGGTCACCCCCTGTTACGAGCGAGGACACCACTCGTTCTAAGTCCCCTGTAGAGTCAGGGGACGAGATATCGTTGAACTCGCAGCATTCATCCTCCCCCCCAGCATCTATGGGCAATGGCTCTGCCAACCCAGGATGCCTCTCGGACCCCGGCAGTGCCACATTACCTAGACGGATAATGAGGCGCACCCAGGGTCGGAGACCCGGCACTTACTCCACCGCGGACTTTTGCATGTTTTCTCAACCTTCTCAACGGAGTAAAGCCGCTGGCAGGACTGACCTAAATTTGTCCTTTAAAGGTGAAAATTTGTATCCTGCCGACGTTACGCGTCATGCCGGTAATCTAAGCTCTGAACGTAAAATCGCGGCTTGGAAACTGGTTCTTAAACCATCTACCTCAATGGTTTTTCTCGGTGATTCAAATTTGTCAAAGGTTCCGAAAGTTACGAGGGAGGATGTGGAGGTACACAGCTTCCCTGGGGCCAAATGCTGGCATTTGACCAAACTTTTGGAACGTTTTGATGCTTCCAGGTATCCCCAGCTTAAGGATGTAATCATTTCTGTTGGGCTGAATGACTGTCTGAGTGAAACGACCCTTCGGTCCAAGAGAAATGCAAGTTTCCAAGAATGCATGTTGCAGGCGTCGTCTACTTTCCCCGACCAGCGGGTCTTTTTTCAACCCGTTTACGGTACGATAGCCCTAGATTTGACTTTCCTAAAGGGAATTCAAGCCTTTAATGAGCACGCACCCTTTAATGAGCACGCACGCAAGTTTTTAGGGAATCGGCCGGTGGCCCATTACCTAAATAAGCATCATGCTCAGGTTAAGCAGAATGGACAGGATCCAGTCCATTGGAGCCGCGAATCGGCGTTTAAAATCATTGAGCATTCCCTTTCCCTTATCCATCATTTAAACTAAATTCGGGGCAAGACGCCAGAGTTAACCGTAACTCGGCCACCTTCCCCTTTAAATCAAACGGCATTATCAACCTATCCAGTAAAAACCTGGATAAGGGTAGCGTTGGCGTTTTGCAGAAGGGCATTAAGTTCGTCCCCACTCCTCGTACTATAGATAGAGGTGACTTAAAATCAGCAACTGACGGTCTTGCCCGCCGTCTTCGTCTAAATTTCTTTTTTCACGGTCGAAACAGCGCAACACGTGATCCCAATTTTAGGATAAAATCTACTTGGATGCCTCCATCCAACAACCCTTTCCTAGAATGCGAGCTAAAAACTTTAGACTCTGCTATAAAAAACATCCCAGATGCCCTTCCTAAGAGCAATCTGCCGAAAAACGAACGGATCGCCCTTAAAAATTTGGCTAAAAACAAAGACATCATTATTAAACCAGCTGATAAGGGCGCAGCCATCGTAGTAATGGATAAAAAGGACTATATATCTGAGACTGAACGCCAGCTCAACCATCCAATCCATTACAAAACGTTAGATCAGCCTGTTTTTCCTCAGGCTATTACGAAAATCAATGAAATTTTCCGAGAGCTGAAAGATCTAAAATTTATCGACAAAGGCCAATTCGACTTTCTCGCTTGTCCGTCTGATCCGACACCTAGGAGAATGTATCTTCTCCCTAAAATTCATAAGGAAAAAAACAAGTGGCCCCCCCCGGGTCGCTTACCGCCAGGCAGACCGATCATTTCCGACTGCGGAAGCGAAAGTTGCGCCTCAGCGGAGTATATTGATCACTTCTTGGCACCGTTGGCAACACGTCATCCATCCTTTTTAAAAGACACCACACATTTCCTTGATGAAATAAAAAAAACAAAAATTCACCCTGACGCTCTTATCGCCACTATTGATGTGGACAGTCTGTATACTAATATTGACAATGTCACAGGTATACAATCTGTAGCAAAAGCTTTTGACAGATATCCGGACCCTAAAAGGCCGGACAAACAAATTTTAGATTTACTCAAAATTAATTTGGAGTACAATGATTTTGAATTCAATGGCAAATGGTATCTACAAACGTGGGGTACTGCCATGGGCAAAAAATTTGCACCAAATTATGCCAACCTCTTTTTGGCAGATTGGGAAAGGGAGGTCTTGGAAAAGGCACCCCTTAAACCCAAATTCTACAGGAGATTTCTGGATGATATTTTTATGATTTGGGAACACTCGGAGGAATCTTTCCACGAGTTTGTAAATTTACTAAATACACATCATCCATCAATCACTGTTAAAGCAGAATTGGACAAACAATCCATAAATTTCTTAGATACCACTGTGTTTAAAGGGAACAGATTTAATAGTGATGGCATACTAGACACGAAAGTGTACTTCAAACCAACAGATACGTTGGAATTGCTACATAAAAATTCTTACCACCCTCCACACACCTTTTCTGGGATTATCAAATCCCAAATTCTGAGATATCAGAGGATTTGTAATAATCAAAGGGACATAGATGACGCTTGCCGACGGTTATTTTATGCGCTTAAACCACGTGGTTATTCCGATCGATTCCTACGCACGATCAAAAACAAAGTCTTAGGTTCGGATCAGACTTTGATGCTAGGGTGCTCCAATAGATGTAATGGACCAAAATGTAAACTATGTAAAAACAACATAGTTGTTCAATCAGCCACCCTTCCAGGGGGTCCTGGAAATTTGAACACTGAATTCAAACTTTCAACGCAACAAGATTGCAACTCCCCTAACGGTATTTATGGCATTCAATGCGAGAAATGCCATAAAATTTACATTGGGGAAACTGGGATGAGTTTTAGAGATCGAATTAACGTACATTTATCAAATGTACGTTTGAACAAACCCACCCCAGTAGGAATTCATTTTAATGGCAGTGAATGCCATATTGAACACCTGAAGGTATATTTCCTTGAAACTTTGCCAGTTTCCTCTGACAAAGACGTAGACAAGGTTAAACGCCTTGACCTAGAACGTAAATGGCAGATAAAGGTAAGATCGATGACACCAACTGGGATGAATACGGTTCCATCCCCTGCCAATAACGGCGTTATCCCTTTTGTCATACCGTTCTCCGAAACGGCTAAGAAAGCGGCCTCTTTAGCTAAGGGGACTTTCAACAAAATTAAAATCAAGCACCCTAACATCGTTTTTCAACCTTGTGTTACAGCATACAAAAGGGGCAAGAACTTGCGCGATCTACTTGTTAGAAGTAGACTGGGCAAGGCCTCATACAACATGCCCGGTAACCCAAGGAACAACGGCTCGACAGAATATACCCAGGGTCCTACTTCAGACGGAGAGGATCCTGGATCCTTGTCTCTTCTCATTGAATTAATGGATGAGACAAACACAGAGTAGTTTATTTCACTTCCAATTGGGCTACATGTCCCCTCGGCCAGTGCCTAATCGGAAGTAGAACAGGGTTTTTCTCCATTTTTTTAACCGGAGAAATATCAAAGGTAGGATATTCAGAAACCTCTGGCCCCCCTAGGGGCAGGTTTCGCTCATTTTTTTACTCTTCCTTGGGGTAATTCTTTCGGACTTTTTGCTGAAATTTTGGGTTAAGTATTGCTTAGTATGTGCACACCTGTTGGGAGACCAAGGAAACTCCCCGTGTACGGGCCTACTTAACAAACCTTAAGTCCCTTTCGGGTGACTTTTTATCACCCTTTTTATCACCTACCTACCACCACTAAATTCTAAAACACCCTCTAAATTAGAGGAGTGTTTGCCTTTTAGACCTAACTCTAAATTCAATTTCCGCTGAGAGTTATTCAAAGGAGCCACTCAGTGACAATCCTTTACTCTCACGAGTCTATCCTGCCTTCCCTGTTCACTGCTTCCCCTAATCCTACGCCTAACCCTAACCCTAACCCTAACCCTAACCCTAACCCTAACCCTAACCCTAACCCTAACCCTAACCCTAACCCTAACCCTAACCCTAACCCTAACCCTAACCCTAACCCTAACCCTAACCCTAACCCTAACCCTAACCCTAACCCTAACCCTAACCCTAACCCTAACCCTAACCCTAACCCTAACCCTAACCCTAACCCTAACCCTAACCCTAACCCTAACCCTAACCCTAACCCTAACCCTAACCCTAACCCTAACCCTAACCCTAACCCTAACCCTAACCCTAACCCTAACCCTAACCCTAACCCTAACCCTAACCCTAACCCTAACCCTAACCCTAACCCTAACCCTAACCCTAACCCTAACCCTAACCCTAACCCTAACCCTAACCCTAACCCTAACCCTAACCCTAACCCTAACCCTAACCCTAACCCTAACCCTAACCCTAACCCTAACCCTAACCCTAACCCTAACCCTAACCCTAACCCTAACCCTAACCCTAACCCTAACCCTAACCCTAACCCTAACCCTAACCCTAACCCTAACCCTAACCCTAACCCTAACCCTAACCCTAACCCTAACCCTAACCCTAACCCTAACCCTAACCCTAACCCTAACCCTAACCCTAACCCTAACCCTAACCCTAACCCTAACCCTAACCCTAACCCTAACCCTAACCCTAACCCTAACCCTAACCCTAACCCTAACCCTAACCCTAACCCTAACCCTAACCCTAACCCTAACCCTAACCCTAACCCTAACCCTAACCCTAACCCTAACCCTAACCCTAACCCTAACCCTAACCCTAACCCTAACCCTAACCCTAACCCTAACCCTAACCCTAACCCTAACCCTAACCCTAACCCTAACCCTAACCCTAACCCTAACCCTAACCCTAACCCTAACCCTAACCCTAACCCTAACCCTAACCCTAACCCTAACCCTAACCCTAACCCTAACCCTAACCCTAACCCTAACCCTAACCCTAACCCTAACCCTAACCCTAACCCTAACCCTAACCCTAACCCTAACCCTAACCCTAACCCTAACCCTAACCCTAACCCTAACCCTAACCCTAACCCTAACCCTAACCCTAACCCTAACCCTAACCCTAACCCTAACCCTAACCCTAACCCTAACCCTAACCCTAACCCTAACCCTAACCCTAACCCTAACCCTAACCCTAACCCTAACCCTAACCCTAACCCTAACCCTAACCCTCCTAACCCTAACCCTAACCCTAACCCTAACCCTAACCCTAACCCTAACCCTAAAGTGGTTCTACTAAATTATCTATTGCCCGAGTTTACTAAATAGACTAAACTAAAATACCCTTCTTGAAAATTGACTCTTTATCGTTGTATATGACTTTTTCTAAATTAATGTTTTAGAGCGATCCCATCCTAAGCCAAATTACTTAGGCCTTTAGAACAAAATTCTCTCTCCAGCTCCATTTGCGTGGTTCTACTAAATTATCTATTGCCCGAGTTTACTAAATAGACTAAACTAAAATACCCTTCTTGAAAATTGACTCTTAAAAATGGCTGACACGCCTGTTCTCACTCCCTTCCAAATTTGCACTCGTAAGCTGAACCGTGTTCTGCGGTGTCAGTATTTGGCTTCCTGCTGGGAGGATTCCCGTTCCCTCCCCCCAGCTATTCAGAAAACGATCTCGACCCTTGAGGATAAAATTAAATTAGAGGGGCCAACGGCCCAGTTGAGTCGAGATCTACGCGAAGCGGCCCGGAATTGGGGTTCCGCTATTAAGTCAATCAGCCATACCCACTTGAGGAGTAGGGTTGATGAGTTGGCAGGTCAGTTAGTGCCTTACCTAGCCAAACTCACCACGAAAGAATTCGGTCAGAGCTCTGTACTGGCCATCTCGTGGGCTAGGCGACGCTACGGAAAGCGTCTGGGTGGGAATATCATTTCAAACTTCCAGGAATACAGTTCTGTTTTTGTTGGGCATCTGAGTGATGCCCCGTCTAGGAAGACCGCTCCACCGAAGGAGGGGCCTTCCGTTTCACAGACGGGCACCACCACTACAATTCAACCCCTAAATTCAACCTCTACCCAGGCTTCGCCCCAGCCTGGGAGCAGTGATAGGACCGGGGATGAGGCAGTATCCCAGGAGTGGGAGGCCCAGCGTCGCCCCGCTCAGGGGGTGACCGGGACTGTTGACACGTCTCCTATCGCTGTTTCAAATTCTTTTGGTGCGTTGTCGGATCTTCCTTCGACCCCAATCCACTCTAGGAATCTAAA
The DNA here is from genome assembly GCA_964017125.1 of Flabesymbios commensalis. NCBI lineage: Eukaryota > Metazoa > Annelida > Polychaeta > Terebellida > Flabelligeridae > Flabesymbios > Flabesymbios commensalis. The sequence continues at coordinate 66,960 of CAXHKU010000799.1, read as the reverse complement.
CTGTACATTTACTTCTACCCCCCAAAGTCAGAAGCGAAAAAGACATACGCAACCAGGACGGAAAATCACTAGGAGGAGGTTAGATCCATCTGGGGGGTCGGATTCGGATTCCACGGAGGCTGGTGAGACAGCCACCATGGTCTCTCCGGCCCGCTCAGGTGAATTGGATGGTATTCATCCACTTCCTGCTGGGGATCCGGACGTGGTTGTCGGCGACACCCAGATGCTGGCTAGCCAGGGCACTGCTGGGGAGGTCTCTCTACGTGGGGAGAGCCTGTTGAACTCCTCGAGTGAGGGGAGTTCCTCAGGGACCAGTGTAGAGGCCGGGGGTTTGGTCCTTGAACCAACGATGGCTGGGTCACCCCCTGTTACGAGCGAGGACACCACTCGTTCTAAGTCCCCTGTAGAGTCAGAGGACGAGATGTCGTTGAACTCGCAGCATTCATCCTCCCCCCCAGCATCTATGGGCAATGGCTCTGCCAACCCAGGATGCCTCTCGGACCCCGGCAGTGCCACATTACCTAGACGGATAATGAGGCGCACCCAGGGTCGGAGACCCGGCACTTACTCCACCGCGGACTTTTGCATGTTTTCTCAACCTTCTCAACGGAGTAAAGCCGCTGGCAGGACTGACCTAAATTTGTCCTTTAAAGGTGAAAATTTGTATCCTGCCGACGTTACGCGTCATGCCGGTAATCTAAGCTCTGAACGTAAAATCGCGGCTTGGAAACTGGTTCTTAAACCATCTACCTCAATGGTTTTTCTCGGTGATTCAAATTTGTCAAAGGTTCCGAAAGTTACGAGGGAGGATGTGGAGGTACACAGCTTCCCTGGGGCCAAATGCTGGCATTTGACCAAACTTTTGGAACGTTTTGATGCTTCCAGGTATCCCCAGCTTAAGGATGTAATCATTTCTGTTGGGCTGAATGACTGTCTGAGTGAAACGACCCTTCGGTCCAAGAGAAATGCAAGTTTCCAAGAATGCATGTTGCAGGCGTCGTCTACTTTCCCCGACCAGCGGGTCTTTTTTCAACCCGTTTACGGTACGATAGCCCTAGATTTGACTTTCCTAAAGGGAATTCAAGCCTTTAATGAGCACGCACGCAAGTTTTTAGGGAATCGGCCGGTGGCCCATTACCTAAATAAGCATCATGCTCAGGTTAAGCAGAATGGACAGGACCCAGTCCATTGGAGCCGCGAATCGGCGTTTAAAATCATTGAGCATTCCCTTTCCCTTATCGCTCATTTAAACTAAATTCGGGGCAAGACGCCAGAGTTAACCGTAACTCGGCCACCTTCCCCTTTAAATCAAACGGCATTATCAACCTATCCAGTAAAAACCTGGATAAGGGTAGCGTTGGCGTTTTGCAAAAGGGCATTAAGTTCGTCCCCACTCCTCGTACTATAGATAGAGGTGACTTAAAATCAGCAACTGACGGTCTTGCCCGCCGTCTTCGTCTAAATTTCTTTTTTCACGGTCGAAACAGCGCAACACGTGATCCCAATTTTAGGACAAAATCTACTTGGATGCCTCCATCCAACAACCCTTTCCTAGAATGCGAGCTAAAAACCTTAGACTCTGCTATAAAAAACATCCCAGATGCCCTTCCTAAGAGCAATCTGCCGAAAAACGAACGGATCGCCCTTAAAAATTTGGCTAAAAACAAAGACATCATTATTAAACCAGCTGATAAGGGCGCAGCCATCGTAGTAATGGATAAAAAGGACTATATATCTGAGACTGAACGCCAGCTCAACCATCCAATCCATTACAAAACGTTAGATCAGCCTGTTTTTCCTCAGGCTATTACGAAAATCAATGAAATTTTCCGAGAGCTGAAAGATCTAAAATTTATCGACAAAGGCCAATTCGACTTTCTCGCTTGTCTGTCTGATCCGACACCTAGGAGAATGTATCTTCTCCCTAAAATTCATAAGGAAAAAAACAAGTGGCCCCCCCCGGGTCGCTTACCGCCAGGCAGACCGATCATTTCCGACTGCGGAAGCGAAAGTTGCGCCTCAGCGGAGTATATTGATCACTTCTTGGCACCGTTGGCAACACGTCATCCATCCTTTTTAAAAGACACCACACATTTCCTTGATGAAATAAAAAAAACAAAAATTCACCCTGACGCTTTTATCGCCACTATTGATGTGGACAGTCTGTATACTAATATTGACAATGTCACAGGTATACAATCTGTAGCAAAAGCTTTTGACAGATATCCGGACCCTAAAAGGCCGGACAAACAAATTTTAGATTTACTCAAAATTAATTTGGAGTACAATGATTTTGAATTCAATGGCAAATGGTATCTACAAACGTGGGGTACTGCCATGGGCAAAAAATTTGCACCAAATTATGCCAACCTCTTTTTGGCAGATTGGGAAAGGGAGGTCTTGGAAAAGGCACCCCTTAAACCCAAATTCTACAGGAGATTTTTGGATGATATTTTCATGATTTGGGAACACTCGGAGGAATCTTTCCACGAGTTTGTAAATTTATTAAATACACATCATCCATCAATCACTGTTAAAGCAGAATTGGACAAACAATCCATAAATTTCTTAGATACCACTGTGTTTAAAGGGAACAGATTTAATAGTGATGGCATACTAGACACGAAAGTGTACTTCAAACCAACAGATACGTTGGAATTGCTACATAAAAATTCTTACCACCCTCCACACACCTTTTCTGGGATTATCAAATCCCAAATTCTGAGATATCAGAGGATTTGTAATAATCAAAGGGACATAGATGACGCTTGCCGACGGTTATTTTATGCGCTTAAACCACGTGGTTATTCCGATCGATTCCTACGCACGATCAAAAACAAAGTCTTAGGTTCGGATCAGACTTTGATGCTAGGGTGCTCCAATAGATGTAATGGACCAAAATGTAAACTATGTAAAAACAACATAGTTGTTCAATCAGCCACCCTTCCAGGGGGTCCTGGAAATTTGAACACTGAATTCAAACTTTCAACGCAACAAGATTGCAACTCCCCTAACGGTATTTATGGCATTCAATGCGAGAAATGCCATAAAATTTACATTGGGGAAACTGGGATGAGTTTTAGAGATCGAATTAACGTACATTTATCAAATGTACGTCTGAACAAACCCACCCCAGTAGGAATTCATTTTAATGGCAGTGAATGCCATATTGAACACCTAAAGGTATATTTCCTTGAAACTTTGCCAGTTTCCTCTGACAAAGACGTAGACAAGGTTAAACGCCTTGACCTAGAACGTAAATGGCAGATAAAGGTAAGATCGATGACACCAACTGGGATGAATACGGTTCCATCCCCTGCTAATAACGGCGTTATCCCTTTTGTCATACCGTTCTCCGAAACGGCTAAGAAAGCGGCCTCTTTAGCTAAGGGGACTTTTAACAAAATTAAAATCAAGCACCCTAACATCGTTTTTCAACCTTGTGTTACAGCATACAAAAGGGGCAAGAACTTGCGCGATCTACTTGTTAGAAGTAGACTGGGCAAGGCCTCATACAACATGCCCGGTAACCCGAGAAACAACGGCTCGACAGAATATACCCAGGGTCCTACTTCAGACGGAGAGGATCCTGGATCCTTGTCTCTTCTCATTGAATTAATGGATGAGACAAACACAGAGTAGTTTATTTCACTTCCAATTGGGCTACATGTCCCCTCGGCCAGTGCCTAATCGGAAGTAGAACAGGGTTTTTCTCCATTTTTTTAACCGGAGAAATATCAAAGGTAGGATATTCAGAAACCTCTGGCCCCCCTAGGGGCAGGTTTCGCTCATTTTTTTTACTCTTCCTTGGGGTAATTCTTTCGGACTTTTTGCTGAAATTTTGGGTTAAGTATTGCTTAGTATGTGCACACCTGTTGGGAGACCAAGGAAACTCCCCGTGTACGGGCCTACTTAACAAACCTTAAGTCCCTTTCGGGTGACTTTTTATCACCTACCTACCACCACTAAATTCTAAAACACCCTCTAAATTAGAGGAGTGTTTGCCTTTTAGACCTAACTCTAAATTCAATTTCCGCTGAGAGTTATTCAAAGGAGCCACTCAGTGACAATCCTTTACTCTCACGAGTCTATCCTGCCTTCCCTGTTCACTGCTTCCCCTAATCCTACGCCTAACCCTAACCCTAACCCTAACCCTAACCCTAACCCTAACCCTAACCCTAACCCTAACCCTAACCCTAACCCTAACCCTAACCCTAACCCTAACCCTAACCCTAACCCTAACCCTAACCCTAACCCTAACCCTAACCCTAACCCTAACCCTAACCCTAACCCTAACCCTAACCCTAACCCTAACCCTAACCCTAACCCTAACCCTAACCCTAACCCTAACCCTAACCCTAACCTAACCCTAACCCTAACCCTAACCCTAACCCTAACCCTAACCCTAACCCTAACCCTAACCCTAACCCTAACCCTAACCCTAACCCTAACCCTAACCCTAACCCTAACCCTAACCCTAACCCTAACCCTAACCCTAACCCTAACCCTACATGCCCGGTAACCCGAGAAACAACGGCTCGACAGAATATACCCAGGGTCCTACTTCAGACGGAGAGGATCCTGGATCCTTGTCTCTTCTCATTGAATTAATGGATGAGACAAACACAGAGTAGTTTATTTCACTTCCAATTGGGCTACATGTCCCCTCGGCCAGTGCCTAATCGGAAGTAGAACAGGGTTTTTCTCCATTTTTTTAACCGGAGAAATATCAAAGGTAGGATATTCAGAAACCTCTGGCCCCCCTAGGGGCAGGTTTCGCTCATTTTTTTACTCTTCCTTGGGGTAATTCTTTCGGACTTTTTGCTGAAATTTTGGGTTAAGTATTGCTTAGTATGTGCACACCTGTTGGGAGACCAAGGAAACTCCCCGTGTACGGGCCTACTTAACAAACCTTAAGTCCCTTTCGGGTGACTTTTTATCACCTACCTACCACCACTAAATTCTAAAACACCCTCTAAATTAGAGGAGTGTTTGCCTTTTAGACCTAACTCTAAATTCAATTTCCGCTGAGAGTTATTCAAAGGAGCCACTCAGTGACAATCCTTTACTCTCACGAGTCTATCCTGCCTTCCCTGTTCACTGCTTCCCCTAATCCTACGCCTAACCCAGCCAGAGCCAGACCTATAATCAACTTTGTGGGATTGATGCCTGAAAATTAATTATGTGAAATATACTACTCTATCACTTTTTACACTATAAGGAAACCTTCCTTTACATATGAACTAACTATATATATTCTTTTATAATTGCGCATTTGCTATGTTTTGTTTTCCTAACTCCATCTCATTACAGAACATAGCCGACCGTACATCAGCAACTGTAACAACAAACAAGCCAAGAAGTGATAACAACGAGCAAAGAGAATCAAGTAGGAGCGAGGGTTATAACCAAGATCAGAACTATTTGGTTATCACCTATAATATAATTAAGTCACCTCTATCTCCAAAATTGAAAACACCAACTGGACGGATGCTCGGGCAGGACGGCTCAGTGGGGAGAATCTGAAGGGGTTCTCCCACGAATCTACCCTGCTTGGACTTCCGTCTTAGAATTCAGCATTGCAGGCCTTATTTTTACTTTGGGTAGGTAAATTTATCATTGTTCATGGGTATCCCTCACACTTAAATAAAACTGCGGGGGATGCCCTGCTTTTTTATCTTTAGTTGCCCTGTGTGAATCTAAGTCTTGTAATTTTAAAAGGGCATGTAACATACTTTGTACTAAAATGATTGTTCTTCTCTTTTACAGAACCCGAGAACCCAACACTACTTGACTATTACTGGCTGAATCTGAAGGACTCTATTTTTTAGATACTGCTTTACTGAGGGCGGAGCCCTGTAAGGTAGGCAGAACCTACTCTTTTTATGGACCACGGGGAAGGGACGGGGTTTGAACCCGGGTGCCCTGTGCTGCCATGAATGTGACTTGGAGAATTCCACCAAGCCACGGGGACAGCTGATATTCACCAATCCAATTTTTCTAGTCTATAGGAAATTTTATCTCTGACTTTAATTAATAAATTTGAAAATTTAGGGATTCGAACCCGGATCCCTGGTTCTGGGGCACAGCCCTCTAACCACTGGACTACCCAGTTGGCTATGCTTGTTCTGGGTTGATTTTTGATGTTCTTAGGAGATATCCTTTCCTAGATTTTAAATTTTAAATGAAAAAATTCTGGCTGGGAGGGATTCGAACTGGGGTCTGTGAGAAGAGACAACGCCTCTAACCACTAGACCAGCCAGTCGGTTGAATTTCACCCTGTTAATTCTTCTACTGGTATCAGCTACCCTCTCACACCTTTATTAAATTAATTTTGGTGAGAAAAATTTATGGTCCAAGAGGGGTTTGAACCGGGGTCTGTGGGGAGAGACAACGCCTCTAACCACTAGACCAGCCAGTCAGTTGTATTTCTGACTGCTTATTCCTAGCCAGATGGAATTCCACCAAAAATATATTTATATTATTTTTATTTTTGGTGATTATTTATTTATTCCTTCATCCCAGACCTTCTAATTCTCAGAAAAGTTACTTCTTGGACCACTGGAATTTTCAACTACCTCTGCGGGCTTCTAACTGGGCCCCTTATAGGTTTATTTCAAGTCACCAATTAATATATTACAATCCCCACTCACATTTTTCTTTTGGCTCCATAAATTCGTAGGATTTTTTTAGGGCCTTGTAATTTTGGTGTTTTACTCAGCATACCCCTTACAAAATTATAAGAATTGGAACAACAGTCTTAACGGCCTGTTTGCCTCTTATTCTTTATTCCAAAATATTGGTCCAGCTGATTCAATATGCCAAAGTCATGGAGTGCCACCTGGTGAATGGAGGAGAAATGCCCTGAAAAGACAGTTTTTTCCATGGAAAAGCCCACAACTGAGGGTCAAGGCCGCACGTGGGAACAGCATGAAGACCAGAACCACTGTTTTATTCACCTCAATATATTATTTTCAAACGTTCTTTTGGTTAATTCTGTATTGAATTTCACCAAAATAATGCCTACATATAATTATTTGATCAATATATAATATATACCAGTATTTTATAGGTTGATTACTGATTGTATTTCCGAATTATAAAATTAAACAGAACTAAATTCATTTTAGTCACTCCCAGACCCCCAGGGGTCTGTGTACGAAAGGTTCTGAATGCCAGTGTGTGTACACACACCTTCCAAAACTCAAGGCTGTTTTTTCTAGCCTGAATTCATTTATTCAATCCCCTCTGAAATGATAATCAGAAGGGGTTGTGGACTGAAACCAAGTGTATTAACACCAGAATATTGTTGCCCACTAAATTAGGACAATAATATCTAGTTCTAAAACATATTCTCTCGTTGAGTAAATATTTCAAACACAATGGCTATGAGCCTGTGGGATTTAAGGGTCGGGGCACTGTGAAAATGCCCAGTGGAAAGTCAGCCTGACTTCCTAAGCTCTGGGGCCGCTGGAAAATAATGAAAATTATTTTTAAGCACCTTGGATATGACTCTAACGTAAATTTTATCAAATCTCCTTCCCTATTAAGTGTTTGAATTTTATTTATTCTATTATACCAACCCAATTTAAACTTTTTTACACACTTTTTTTCAATACTACAGCCTTTTCTGTGTTTATTTCAGATTATGACCTGGGGATCACAGACCATGCGCTCAGTGACCGTGACTGGCTTGGGGTATAAAAGTAAAGGGTACAGTGTACACAAACATTCTCTTTGCCAGTCACTTCGGAGCTCTTGGCCTGAACAGTTGGTAATTTGTATTTTTTCAGATACCTCCCTGACGAAGGGCCAATAGGTCTGAAACCGGTAGGAGGATTTTGTACAGGGAGTGGGAACTTATTTATAGGTTCCCACATCCCTTTTGCATTTTGTCAATTCATTCTCTTATTTTTAGGAACTTTATTTCAGCCCTCCGGGGAGCGGAGAAACAGACCTGCAGGTTAGTGACTCCCCTGATCTACTGTTCTTACTGTGTTTTTGTGTTGGAATTTTTTCGGCACTTTTCAGAGCTATATACCATTTGCCTTCCGCTTGCATAGGAGCAAGTACGCTTACAGGCTGCAGGATCTACGGTCACTATAGCATTTTACAATCTCAGATTCAGACCATCCTGACTCATTTGAGTGGAGCAGGCAAAACGTGAGTACGTTTTACTTAAAGTTATAGCAAAAATATCATACCCAATCTTTTGATTCGGTATGATATCGTTGTATATGACTTTTTCTAAATTAATGTTTTAGAGCGATCCCATCCTAAGCCAAATTACTTAGGCCTTTAGAACAAAATTCTCTCTCCAGCTCCATTTGCGTGGTTCTACTAAATTATCTATTGCCCGAGTTTACTAAATAGACTAAATTAAAATACCCTTCTTGAAAATTGACTCTTAAAAATGGCTGACACGCCTGTTCTCACTCCCTTCCAAATTTGCACTCGTAAGCTGAACCGTGTTCTGCGGTGTCAGTATTTGGCTTCCTGCTGGGAGAATTCCCGTTCCCTCCCCCCAGCTATTCAGAAAACGATCTCGACCCTTGAGGATAAAATTAAATTAGAGGGGCCAACGGCCCAGTTGAGTCGAGATCTACGCGAAGCGGCCCGGAATTGGGGTTCCGCTATTAAGTCAATCAGCCATACCCACTTGAGGAGTAGGGTTGATGAGTTGGCAGGTCAGTTAGTGCCTTACCTAGCCAAACTCACCACGAAAGAATTCGGTCAGAGCTCTGTACTGGCCATCTCGTGGGCTAGGCGACGCTACGGAAAGCGTCTGGGTGGGAATATCATTTCAAACTTCCAGGAATACAGTTCTGTTTTTGTTGGGCATCTGAGTGATGCCCCGTCTAGGAAGACCGCTCCACCAAAGGAGGGGCCTTCCGTTTCACAGACGGGCACCACCACTACAATTCAACCCCTAAATTCAACCTCTACCCAGGCTTCGCCCCAGCCTGGGTGCAGTGATAGGACCGGGGATGAGGCAGTATCCCAGGAGTGGGAGGCCCAGCGTCGCCCCGCTCAGGGGGTGACCGGGACTGTTGACACGTCTCCTATCGCTGTTTCAAATTCTTTTGGTGCGTTGTCGGATCTTCCTTCGACCCCAATCCACTCTAGGAATCTAAACTGTACATTTACTTCTACCCCCCAAAGTCAGAAGCGAAAAAGACATACGCAACCAGGACGGAAAATCACTAGGAGGAGGTTAGATCCATCTGGGGGGTCGGATTCGGATTCCACGGAGGCTGGTGAGACAGCCACCATGGTCTCTCCGGCCCGCTCAGGTGAGTTGGATGGTATTCATCCACTTCCTACTGGGGATCCGGACGTGGTTGTCGGCGACACTCAGATGCTGGCTAGCCAGGGCACTGCTGGGGAGGTCTCTCTGCGTGGGGAGAGCCTGTTGAACTCCTCGAGTGAGGGGAGTTCCTCAGGGACCAGTGTAGAGGCCGGGGGTTTGGTCCTTGAACCAACGATGGCTGGGTCACCCCCTGTTACGAGCGAGGACACCACTCGTTCTAAGTCCCCTGTAGAGTCAGAGGACGAGATATCGTTGAACTCGCAGCATTCATCCTCCCCCCCAGCATCTATGGGCAATGGCTCTGCCAACCCAGGATGCCTCTCGGACCCCGGCAGTGCCACATTACCTAGACGGATAATGAGGCGCACCCAGGGTCGGAGACCCGGCACTTACTCCACCGCGGACTTTTGCATGTTTTCTCAACCTTCTCAACGGAGTAAAGCCGCTGGCAGGACTGACCTAAATTTGTCCTTTAAAGGTGAAAATTTGTATCCTGCCGACGTTACGCGTCATGCCAGTAATCTAAGCTCTGAACGTAAAATCGCGGCTTGGAAACTGGTTCTTAAACCATCTACCTCAATGGTTTTTCTCGGTGATTCAAATTTGTCAAAGGTTCCGAAAGTTACGAGGGAGGATGTGGAGGTACACAGCTTCCCTGGGGCCAAATGCTGGCATTTGACCAAACTTTTGGAACGTTTTGATGCTTCCAGGTATCCCCAGCTTAAGGATGTAATCATTTCTGTTGGGCTGAATGACTGTCTGAGTGAAACGACCCTTCGGTCCAAGAGAAATGCAAGTTTCCAAGAATGCATGTTGCAGGCGTCGTCTACTTTCCCCGACCAGCGGGTCTTTTTTCAACCCGTTTACGGTACGATAGCCCTAGATTTGACTTTCCTAAAGGGAATTCAAGCCTTTAATGAGCACGCACGCAAGTTTTTAGGGAATCGGCCGGTGGCCCATTACCTAAATAAGCATCATGCTCAGGTTAAGCAGAATGGACAGGATCCAGTCCATTGGAGCCGCGAATCGGCGTTTAAAATCATTGAGCATTCCCTTTCCCTTATCCATCATTTAAACTAAATTCGGGGCAAGACGCCAGAGTTAACCGTAACTCGGCCACCTTCCCCTTTAAATCAAACGGCATTATCAACCTATCCAGTAAAAACCTGGATAAGGGTAGCGTTGGCGTTTTGCAGAAGGGCATTAAGTTCGTCCCCACTCCTCGTACTATAGATAGAGGTGACTTAAAATCAGCAACTGACGGTCTTGCCCGCCGTCTTCGTCTAAATTTCTTTTTTCACGGTCGAAACAGCGCAACACGTGATCCCAATTTTAGGATAAAATCTACTTGGATGCCTCCATCCAACAACCCTTTCCTGGAATGCGAGCTAAAAACTTTAGACTCTGCTATAAAAAACATCCCAGATGCCCTTCCTAAGAGCAATCTGCCGAAAAACGAACGGATCGCCCTTAAAAATTTGGCTAAAAACAAAGACATCATTATTAAACCAGCTGATAAGGGCGCAGCCATCGTAGTAATGGATAAAAAGGACTATATATCTGAGACTGAACGCCAGCTCAACCATCCAATCCATTACAAAACGTTAGATCAGCCTGTTTTTCCTCAGGCTATTACGAAAATCAATGAAATTTTCCGAGAGCTGAAAGATCTAAAATTTATCGACAAAGGCCAATTCGACTTTCTCGCTTGTCTGTCTGATCCGACACCTAGGAGAATGTATCTTCTCCCTAAAATTCATAAGGAAAAAAACAAGTGGCCCCCCCCGGGTCGCTTACCGCCAGGCAGACCGATCATTTCCGACTGCGGAAGCGAAAGTTGCGCCTCAGCGGAGTATATTGATCACTTCTTGGCACCGTTGGCAACACGTCATCCATCCTTTTTAAAAGACACCACACATTTCCTTGATGAAATAAAAAAAACAAAAATTCACCCTGACGCTTTTATCGCCACTATTGATGTGGACAGTCTGTATACTAATATTGACAATGTCACAGGTATACAATCTGTAGCAAAAGCTTTTGACAGATATCCGGACCCTAAAAGGCCGGACAAACAAATTTTAGATTTACTCAAAATTAATTTGGAGTACAATGATTTTGAATTCAATGGCAAATGGTATCTACAAACGTGGGGTACTGCCATGGGCAAAAAATTTGCACCAAATTATGCCAACCTCTTTTTGGCAGATTGGGAAAGGGAGGTCTTGGAAAAGGCACCCCTTAAACCCAAATTCTACAGGAGATTTCTGGATGATATTTTCATGATTTGGGAACACTCGGAGGAATCTTTCCACGAGTTTGTAAATTTATTAAATACACATCATCCATCAATCACTGTTAAAGCAGAATTGGACAAACAATCCATAAATTTCTTAGATACCACTGTTTTTAAAGGGAACAGATTTAATAGTGATGGCATACTAGACACGAAAGTGTACTTCAAACCAACAGATACGTTGGAATTGCTACATAAAAATTCTTACCACCCTCCACACACCTTTTCTGGGATTATCAAATCCCAAATTCTGAGATATCAGAGGATTTGTAATAATCAAAGGGACATAGATGACGCTTGCCGACGGTTATTTTATGCGCTTAAACCACGTGGTTATTCCGATCGATTCCTACGCACGATCAAAAACAAAGTCTTAGGTTCGGATCAGACTTTGATGCTAGGGTGCTCCAATAGATGTAATGGACCAAAATGTAAACTATGTAAAAACAACATAGTTGTTCAATCAGCCACCCTTCCAGGGGGTCCTGGAAATTTGAACACTGAATTCAAACTTTCAACGCAACAAGATTGCAACTCCCCTAACGGTATTTATGGCATTCAATGCGAGAAATGCCATAAAATTTACATTGGGGAAACTGGGATGAGTTTTAGAGATCGAATTAACGTACATTTATCAAATGTACGTTTGAACAAACCCACCCCAGTAGGAATTCATTTTAATGGCAGTGAATGCCATATTGAACACCTAAAGGTATATTTCCTTGAAACTTTGCCAGTTTCCTCTGACAAAGACGTAGACAAGGTTAAACGCCTTGACCTAGAACGTAAATGGCAGATAAAGGTAAGATCGATGACACCAACTGGGATGAATACGGTTCCATCCCCTGCCAATAACGGCGTTATCCCTTTTGTCATACCGTTCTCCGAAACGGCTAAGAAAGCGGCCTCTTTAGCTAAGGGGACTTTCAACAAAATTAAAATCAAGCACCCTAACATCGTTTTTCAACCTTGTGTTACAGCATACAAAAGGGGCAAGAACTTGCGCGATCTACTTGTTAGAAGTAGACTGGGCAAGGCCTCATACAACATGCCCGGTAACCCGAGAAACAACGGCTCGACAGAATATACCCAGGGTCCTACTTCAGACGGAGAGGATCCTGGATCCTTGTCTCTTCTCATTGAATTAATGGATGAGACAAACACAGAGTAGTTTATTTCACTTCCAATTGGGCTACATGTCCCCTCGGCCAGTGCCTAATCGGAAGTAGAACAGGGTTTTTCTCCATTTTTTTAACCGGAGAAATATCAAAGGTAGGATATTCAGAAACCTCTGGCCCCCCTAGGGGCAGGTTTCGCTCATTTTTTTACTCTTCCTTGGGGTAATTCTTTCGGACTTTTTGCTGAAATTTTGGGTTAAGTATTGCTTAGTATGTGCACACCTGTTGGGAGACCAAGGAAACTCCCCGTGTACGGGCCTACTTAACAAACCTTAAGTCCCTTTCGGGTGACTTTTTATCACCTACCTACCACCACTAAATTCTAAAACACCCTCTAAATTAGAGGAGTGTTTGCCTTTTAGACCTAACTCTAAATTCAATTTCCGCTGAGAGTTATTCAAAGGAGCCACTCAGTGACAATCCTTTACTCTCACGAGTCTATCCTGCCTTCCCTGTTCACTGCTTCCCCTAATCCTACGCCTAACCCTACGCCTAACCCTAACCCTAACCCTAACCCTAACCCTAACCCTAACCCTAACCCTAACCCTAACCCTAACCCTAACCCTAACCCTAACCCTAACCCTAACCCTAACCCTAAGGGGACTTTCAACAAAATTAAAATCAAGCACCCTAACATCGTTTTTCAACCTTGTGTTACAGCATACAAAAGGGGCAAGAACTTGCGCGATCTACTTGTTAGAAGTAGACTGGGCAAGGCCTCATACAACATGCCCGGTAACCCGAGAAACAACGGCTCGACAGAATATACCCAGGGTCCTACTTCAGACGGAGAGGATCCTGGATCCTTGTCTCTTCTCATTGAATTAATGGATGAGACAAACACAGAGTAGTTTATTTCACTTCCAATTGGGCTACATGTCCCCTCGGCCAGTGCCTAATCGGAAGTAGAACAGGGTTTTTCTCCATTTTTTTAACCGGAGAAATATCAAAGGTAGGATATTCAGAAACCTCTGGCCCCCCTAGGGGCAGGTTTCGCTCATTTTTTTACTCTTCCTTGGGGTAATTCTTTCGGACTTTTTGCTGAAATTTTGGGTTAAGTATTGCTTAGTATGTGCACACCTGTTGGGAGACCAAGGAAACTCCCCGTGTACGGGCCTACTTAACAAACCTTAAGTCCCTTTCGGGTGACTTTTTATCACCTACCTACCACCACTAAATTCTAAAACACCCTCTAAATTAGAGGAGTGTTTGCCTTTTAGACCTAACTCTAAATTCAATTTCCGCTGAGAGTTATTCAAAGGAGCCACTCAGTGACAATCCTTTACTCTCACGAGTCTATCCTGCCTTCCCTGTTCACTGCTTCCCCTAATCCTACGCCTAACCCAGCCAGAGCCAGACCTATAATCAACTTTGTGGGATTGATGCCTGAAAATTAATTATGTGAAATATACTACTCTATCACTTTTTACACTATAAGGAAACCTTCCTTTACATATGAACTAACTATATATATTCTTTTATAATTGCGCATTTGCTATGTTTTGTTTTCCTAACTCCATCTCATTACAGAACATAGCCGACCGTACATCAGCAACTGTAACAACAAACAAGCCAAGAAGTGATAACAACGAGCAAAGAGAATCAAGTAGGAGCGAGGGTTATAACCAAGATCAGAACTATTTGGTTATCACCTATAATATAATTAAGTCACCTCTATCTCCAAAATTGAAAACACCAACTGGACGGATGCTCGGGCAGGACGGCTCAGTGGGGAGAATCTGAAGGGGTTCTCCCACGAATCTACCCTGCTTGGACTTCCGTCTTAGAATTCAGCATTGCAGGCCTTATTTTTACTTTGGGTAGGTAAATTTATCATTGTTCATGGGTATCCCTCACACTTAAATAAAACTGCGGGGGATGCCCTGCTTTTTTATCTTTAGTTGCCCTATGTGAATCTAAGTCTTGTAATTTTAAAAGGGCACGTAACATACTTTGTACTAAAATGATTGTTCTTCTCTTTTACAGAACCCGAGAACCCAACACTACTTGACTATTACTGGCTGAATCTGAAGGACTCCTTTTTTTTAGATACTGCTTTACTGAGGGCGGAGCCCTGTAAGGTAGGCAGAACCTACTCTTTTTATGGACCACGGGGAAGGGACGGGGTTTGAACCCGGGTGCCCTGTGCTGCCATGAATGTGACTTGGAGAATTCCACCAAGCCACGGGGACAGCTGATATTCACCAATCCAATTTTTCTAGTCTATAGGAAATTTTATCTCTGACTTTAATTAATAAATTTGAAAATTTAGGGATTCGAACCCGGATCCCTGGTTCTGGGGCACAGCCCTCTAACCACTGGACTACCCAGTTGGCTATGCTTGTTCTGGGTTGATTTTTGATGTTCTTAGGAGATATCCTTTCCTAGATTTTAAATTTTAAATGAAAAAATTCTGGCTTGGAGGGATTCGAACTGGGGTCTGTGAGAAGAGACAGCGCCTCTAACCACTAGACCAGCCAGTCGGTTGAATTTCACCCTGTTAATTCTTCTACTGGTATCAGCTACCCTCTCACACCATTATTAAATTAATTTTGGTGAGAAAAATTTATGGTCCAAGAGGGGTTTGAACCGGGGTCTGTGGGGAGAGACAACGCCTCTAACCACTAGACCAGCCAGTCAGTTGTATTTCTGACTGCTTATTCCTAGCCAGATGGAATTCCACCACAAATATATTTATATTATTTTTATTTTTGGTGATTATTTATTTATTCCTTCATCCCAGACCTTCTAATTCTCAGAAAAGTTACTTCTTGGACCACTGGAATTTTCAACTACCTCTGCGGGCTTCTAACTGGGCCCCTTATAGGTTTATTTCAAGTCACCAATTAATACATTACAATCCCCATTCACATTTTTCTTTTGGCTCCATAAATTCGTAGGATTTTTTTAGGGCCTTGTAATTTTGGTGTTTTACTCAGCATACCCCTTACAAAATTATAAGAATTGGAACAACAGTCTTAACGGCCTGTTTGCCTCTTATTCTTTATTCCAAAATATTGGTCCAGCTGATTCAATATGCCAAAGTCATGGAGTGCCACCTGGTGAATGGAGGAGAAATGCCCTGAAAAGACAGTTTTTTCCATGGAAAAGCCCACAACTGAGGGTCAAGGCCGCACGTGGGAACAGCATGAAGACCAGAACCACTGTTTTATTCACCTCAATATATTATTTTCAAACGTTCTTTTGGTTAATTCTGTATTGAATTTCACCAAAATAATGCCTACATATAATTATTTGATCAATATATAATATATACCAGTATTTTATAGGTTGATTACTGATTGTATTTCCGAATTATAAAATTAAACAGAACTAAATTCATTTTAGTCACTCCCAGACCCCCAGGGGTCTGTGTACGAAAGGTTCTGAATGCCAGTGTGTGTACACACACCTTCCAAAACTCAAGGCTGTTTTTTCTAGCCTGAATTCATTTATTCAATCCCCTCTGAAATGATAATCAGAAGGGGTTATGGACTGAAACCAAGTGTATTAACACCAGAATATTGTTGCCCACTAAATTAGGACAAAAATATCTAGTTCTAAAACATATTCTCTCGTTGAGTAAATATTTCAAACACAATGGCTATGAGCCTGTGGGATTTAAGGGTCGGGGCACTGTGAAAATGCCCAGTGGAAAGTCAGCCTGACTTCCTAAGCTCTGGGGCCGCTGGAAAATAATGAAAATTATTTTTAAGCACCTTGGATATGACTCTAATGTAAATTTTATCAAATCTCCTTCCCTATTAAGTGTTTGAATTTTATTTATTCTATTATACCAACCCAATTTAAACTTTTTTACACACTTTTTTTCAATACTACAGTCTTTTCTGTGTTTATTTCAGATTATGACCTGGGGATCACAGACCATGCGCTCAGTGACCGTGACTGGCTTGGGGTATAAAAGTAAAGGGTACAGTGTACACAAACATTCTCTTTGCCAGTCACTTCGGAGCTCTTTGCCTGAACAGTTGGTAATTTGTATTTTTTCAGATACCTCCCTGACGAAGGGCCAATAGGTCTGAAACCGGTAGGAGGATTTTGTACAGGGAGTGGGAACTTATTTATAGGTTCCCACATCCCTTTTGCATTTTGTCAATTCATTCTCTTATTTTTAGGAACTTTATTTCAGCCCTCCGGGGAGCGGAGAAACAGACCTGCAGGTTAGTGACTCCCCTGATCTACTGTTCTTACTGTGTTTTTGTGTTGGAATTTTTTCGGCACTTTTCAGAGCTATATACCATTTGCCTTCCGCTTGCATAGGAGCAAGTACGCTTACAGGCTGCAGGATCTACGGTCACTATAGCATTTTACAATCTCAGATTCAGACCATCCTGACTCATTTGAGTGGAGCAGGCAAAACGTGAGTACGTTTTACTTAAAGTTATAGCAAAAATATCATACCCAATCTTTTGATTCGGTATGATATCGTTGTATATGACTTTTTCTAAATTAATGTTTTAGAGCGATCCCATCCTAAGCCAAATTACTTAGGCCTTTAGAACAAAATTCTCTCTCCAGCTCCATTTGCGTGGTTCTACTAAATTATCTATTGCCCGAGTTTACTAAATAGACTAAATTAAAATACCCTTCTTGAAAATTGACTCTTAAAAATGGCTGACACGCCTGTTCTCACTCCCTTCCAAATTTGCACTCGTAAGCTGAACCGTGTTCTGCGGTGTCAGTATTTGGCTTCCTGCTGGGAGGATTCCCGTTCCCTCCCCCCAGCTATTCAGAAAACGATCTCGACCCTTGAGGATAAAATTAAATTAGAGGGGCCAACGGCCCAGTTGAGTCGAGATCTACGCGAAGCGGCCCGGAATTGGGGTTCCGCTATTAAGTCAATCAGCCATACCCACTTGAGGAGTAGGGTTGATGAGTTGGCAGGTCAGTTAGTGCCTTACCTAGCCAAACTCACCACGAAAGAATTCGGTCAGAGCTCTGTACTGGCCATCTCGTGGGCTAGGCGACGCTACGGAAAGCGTCTGGGTGGGAATATCATTTCAAACTTCCAGGAATACAGTTCTGTTTTTGTTGGGCATCTGAGTGATGCCCCGTCTAGGAAGACCGCTCCACCGAAGGAGGGGCCTTCCGTTTCACAGACGGGCACCACCACTACAATTCAACCCCTAAATTCAACCTCTACCCAGGCTTCGCCCCAGCCTGGGTGCAGTGATAGGACCGGGGATGAGGCAGTATCCCAGGAGTGGGAGGCCCAGCGTCGCCCCGCTCAGGGGGTGACCGGGACTGTTGACACGTCTCCTATCGCTGTTTCAAATTCTTTTGGTGCGTTGTCGGATCTTCCTTCGACCCCAATCCACTCTAGGAATCTAAACTGTACATTTACTTCTACCCCCCAAAGTCAGAAGCGAAAAAGACATACGCAACCAGGACGGAAAATCACTAGGAGGAGGTTAGATCCATCTGGGGGGTCGGATTCGGATTCCACGGAGGCTGGTGAGACAGCCACCATGGTCTCTCCGGCCCGCTCAGGTGAGTTGGATGGTATTCATCCACTTCCTACTGGGGATCCGGACGTGGTTGTCGGCGACACTCAGATGCTGGCTAGCCAGGGCACTGCTGGGGAGGTCTCTCTGCGTGGGGAGAGCCTGTTGAACTCCTCGAGTGAGGGGAGTTCCTCAGGGACCAGTGTAGAAGCCGGGGGTTTGGTCCTTGAACCAACGATGGCTGGGTCACCCCCTGTTACGAGCGAGGACACCACTCGTTCTAAGTCCCCTGTAGAGTCAGAGGACGAGATATCGTTGAACTCGCAGCATTCATCCTCCCCCCCAGCATCTATGGGCAATGGCTCTGCCAACCCAGGATGCCTCTCGGACCCCGGCAGTGCCACATTACCTAGACGGATAGTGAGGCGCACCCAGGGTCGGAGACCCGGCACTTACTCCACCGCGGACTTTTGCATGTTTTCTCAACCTTCTCAACGGAGTAAAGCCGCTGGCAGGACTGACCTAAATTTGTCCTTTAAAGGTGAAAATTTGTATCCTGCCGACGTTACGCGTCATGCCGGTAATCTAAGCTCTGAACGTAAAATCGCGGCTTGGAAACTGGTTCTTAAACCATCTACCTCAATGGTTTTTCTCGGTGATTCAAATTTGTCAAAGGTTCCGAAAGTTACGAGGGAGGATGTGGAGGTACACAGCTTCCCTGGGGCCAAATGCTGGCATTTGACCAAACTTTTGGAACGTTTTGATGCTTCCAGGTATCCCCAGCTTAAGGATGTAATCATTTCTGTTGGGCTGAATGACTGTCTGAGTGAAACGACCCTTCGGTCCAAGAGAAATGCAAGTTTCCAAGAATGCATGTTGCAGGCGTCGTCTACTTTCCCCGACCAGCGGGTCTTTTTTCAACCCGTTTACGGTACGATAGCCCTAGATTTGACTTTCCTAAAGGGAATTCAAGCCTTTAATGAGCACGCACGCAAGTTTTTAGGGAATCGGCCGGTGGCCCATTACCTAAATAAGCATCATGCTCAGGTTAAGCAGAATGGACAGGACCCAGTCCATTGGAGCCGCGAATCGGCGTTTAAAATCATTGAGCATTCCCTTTCCCTTATCGCTCATTTAAACTAAATTCGGGGCAAGACGCCAGAGTTAACCGTAACTCGGCCACCTTCCCCTTTAAATCAAACGGCATTATCAACCTATCCAGTAAAAACCTGGATAAGGGTAGCGTTGGCGTTTTGCAAAAGGGCATTAAGTTCGTCCCCACTCCTCGTACTATAGATAGAGGTGACTTACAATCAGCAACTGACGGTCTTGCCCGCCGTCTTCGTCTAAATTTCTTTTTTCACGGTCGAAACAGCGCAACACGTGATCCCAATTTTAGGATAAAATCTACTTGGATGCCTCCATCCAACAACCCTTTCCTAGAATGCGAGCTAAAAACTTTAGACTCTGCTATAAAAAACATCCCAGATGCCCTTCCTAAGAGCAATCTGCCAAAAAACGAACGGATCGCCCTTAAAAATTTAGCTAAAAACAAAGACATCATTATTAAACCAGCTGATAAGGGCGCAGCCATCGTAGTAATGGATAAAAAGGACTATATATCTGAGACTGAACGCCAGCTCAACCATCCAATCCATTACAAAACGTTAGATCAGCCTGTTTTTCCTCAGGCTATTACGAAAATCAATGAAATTTTCCGAGAGCTGAAAGATCTAAAATTTATCGACAAAGGCCAATTCGACTTTCTCGCTTGTCTGTCTGATCCGACACCTAGGAGAATGTATCTTCTCCCTAAAATTCATAAGGAAAAAAACAAGTGGCCCCCCCCGGGTCGCTTACCGCCAGGCAGACCGATCATTTCCGACTGCGGAAGCGAAAGTTGCGCCTCAGCGGAGTATATTGATCACTTCTTGGCACCGTTGGCAACACGTCATCCATCCTTTTTAAAAGACACCACACATTTCCTTGATGAAATAAAAAAAACAAAAATTCACCCTGACGCTTTTATCGCCACTATTGATGTGGACAGTCTGTATACTAATATTGACAATGTCACAGGTATACAATCTGTAGCAAAAGCTTTTGACAGATATCCGGACCCTAAAAGGCCGGACAAACAAATTTTAGATTTACTCAAAATTAATTTGGAGTACAATGATTTTGAATTCAATGGCAAATGGTATCTACAAACGTGGGGTACTGCCATGGGCAAAAAATTTGCACCAAATTATGCCAACCTCTTTTTGGCAGATTGGGAAAGGGAGGTCTTGGAAAAGGCACCCCTTAAACCCAAATTCTACAGGAGATTTCTGGATGATATTTTCATGATTTGGGAACACTCGGAGGAATCTTTCCACGAGTTTGTAAATTTATTAAATACACATCATCCATCAATCACTGTTAAAGCAGAATTGGACAAACAATCCATAAATTTCTTAGATACCACTGTGTTTAAAGGGAACAGATTTAATAGTGATGGCATACTAGACACGAAAGTGTACTTCAAACCAACAGATACGTTGGAATTGCTACATAAAAATTCTTACCACCCTCCACACACCTTTTCTGGGATTATCAAATCCCAAATTCTGAGATATCAGAGGATTTGTAATAATCAAAGGGACATAGATGACGCTTGCCGACGGTTATTTTATGCGCTTAAACCACGTGGTTATTCCGATCGATTCCTACGCACGATCAAAAACAAAGTCTTAGGTTCGGATCAGACTTTGATGCTAGGGTGCTCCAATAGATGTAATGGACCAAAATGTAAACTATGTAAAAACAACATAGTTGTTCAATCAGCCACCCTTCCAGGGGGTCCTGGAAATTTGAACACTGAATTCAAACTTTCAACGCAACAAGATTGCAACTCCCCTAACGGTATTTATGGCATTCAATGCGAGAAATGCCATAAAATTTACATTGGGGAAACTGGGATGAGTTTTAGAGATCGAATTAACGTACATTTATCAAATGTACGTTTGAACAAACCCACCCCAGTAGGAATTCATTTTAATGGCAGTGAATGCCATATTGAACACCTAAAGGTATATTTCCTTGAAACTTTGCCAGTTTCTTCTGACAAAGACGTAGACAAGGTTAAACGCCTTGACCTAGAACGTAAATGGCAGATAAAGGTAAGATCGATGACACCAACTGGGATGAATACGGTTCCATCCCCTGCCAATAACGGCGTTATCCCTTTTGTCATACCGTTCTCCGAAACGGCTAAGAAAGCGGCCTCTTTAGCTAAGGGGACTTTCAACAAAATTAAAATCAAGCACCCTAACATCGTTTTTCAACCTTGTGTTACAGCATACAAAAGGGGCAAGAACTTGCGCGATCTACTTGTTAGAAGTAGACTGGGCAAGGCCTCATACAACATGCCCGGTAACCCGAGAAACAACGGCTCGACAGAATATACCCAGGGTCCTACTTCAGACGGAGAGGATCCTGGATCCTTGTCTCTTCTCATTGAATTAATGGATGAGACAAACACAGAGTAGTTTATTTCACTTCCAATTGGGCTACATGTCCCCTCGGCCAGTGCCTAATCGGAAGTAGAACAGGGTTTTTCTCCATTTTTTTAACCGGAGAAATATCAAAGGTAGGATATTCAGAAACCTCTGGCCCCCCTAGGGGCAGGTTTCGCTCATTTTTTTACTCTTCCTTGGGGTAATTCTTTCGGACTTTTTGCTGAAATTTTGGGTTAAGTATTGCTTAGTATGTGCACACCTGTTGGGAGACCAAGGAAACTCCCCGTGTACGGGCCTACTTAACAAACCTTAAGTCCCTTTCGGGTGACTTTTTATCACCTACCTACCACCACTAAATTCTAAAACACCCTCTAAATTAGAGGAGTGTTTGCCTTTTAGACCTAACTCTAAATTCAATTTCCGCTGAGAGTTATTCAAAGGAGCCACTCAGTGACAATCCTTTACTCTCACGAGTCTATCCTGCCTTCCCTGTTCACTGCTTCCCCTAATCCTACGCCTAACCCAGCCAGAGCCAGACCTATAATCAACTTTGTGGGATTGATGCCTGAAAATTAATTATGTGAAATATACTACTCTATCACTTTTTACACTATAAGGAAACCTTCCTTTACATATGAACTAACTATATATATTCTTTTATAATTGCGCATTTGCTATGTTTTGTTTTCCTAACTCCATCTCATTACAGAACATAGCCGACCGTACATCAGCAACTGTAACAACAAACAAGCCAAGAAGTGATAACAACGAGCAAAGAGAATCAAGTAGGAGCGAGGGTTATAACCAAGATCAGAACTATTTGGTTATCACCTATAATATAATTAAGTCACCTCTATCTCCAAAATTGAAAACACCAACTGGACGGATGCTCGGGCAGGACGGCTCAGTGGGGAGAATCTGAAGGGGTTCTCCCACGAATCTACCCTGCTTGGACTTCCGTCTTAGAATTCAGCATTGCAGGCCTTATTTTTACTTTGGGTAGGTAAATTTATCATTGTTCATGGGTATCCCTCACACTTAAATAAAACTGCGGGGGATGCCCTGCTTTTTTATCTTTAGTTGCCCTATGTGAATCTAAGTCTTGTAATTTTAAAAGGGCACGTAACATACTTTGTACTAAAATGATTGTTCTTCTCTTTTACAGAACCCGAGAACCCAACACTACTTGACTATTACTGGCTGAATCTGAAGGACTCCTTTTTTTTAGATACTGCTTTACTGAGGGCGGAGCCCTGTAAGGTAGGCAGAACCTACTCTTTTTATGGACCACGGGGAAGGGACGGGGTTTGAACCCGGGTGCCCTGTGCTGCCATGAATGTGACTTGGAGAATTCCACCAAGCCACGGGGACAGCTGATATTCACCAATCCAATTTTTCTAGTCTATAGGAAATTTTATCTCTGACTTTAATTAATAAATTTGAAAATTTAGGGATTCGAACCCGGATCCCTGGTTCTGGGGCACAGCCCTCTAACCACTGGACTACCCAGTTGGCTATGCTTGTTCTGGGTTGATTTTTGATGTTCTTAGGAGATATCCTTTCCTAGATTTTAAATTTTAAATGAAAAAATTCTGGCTTGGAGGGATTCGAACTGGGGTCTGTGAGAAGAGACAGCGCCTCTAACCACTAGACCAGCCAGTCGGTTGAATTTCACCCTGTTAATTCTTCTACTGGTATCAGCTACCCTCTCACACCATTATTAAATTAATTTTGGTGAGAAAAATTTATGGTCCAAGAGGGGTTTGAACCGGGGTCTGTGGGGAGAGACAACGCCTCTAACCACTAGACCAGCCAGTCAGTTGTATTTCTGACTGCTTATTCCTAGCCAGATGGAATTCCACCACAAATATATTTATATTATTTTTATTTTTGGTGATTATTTATTTATTCCTTCATCCCAGACCTTCTAATTCTCAGAAAAGTTACTTCTTGGACCACTGGAATTTTCAACTACCTCTGCGGGCTTCTAACTGGGCCCCTTATAGGTTTATTTCAAGTCACCAATTAATACATTACAATCCCCATTCACATTTTTCTTTTGGCTCCATAAATTCGTAGGATTTTTTTAGGTCCTTGTAACGTGGTGTTTTACTCAGCATACCCCTTACAAAATTATAAGAATTGGAACAACAGTCTTAACGGCCTGTTTGCCTCTTATTCTTTATTCCAAAATATTGGTCCAGCTGATTCAATATGCCAAAGTCATGGAGTGCCACCTGGTGAATGGAGGAGAAATGCCCTGAAAAGACAGTTTTTTCCATGGAAAAGCCCACAACTGAGGGTCAAGGCCGCACGTGGGAACAGCATGAAGACCAGAACCACTGTTTTATTCACCTCAATATATTATTTTCAAACGTTCTTTTGGTTAATTCTGTATTGAATTTCACCAAAATAATGCCTACATATAATTATTTGATCAATATATAATATATACCAGTATTTTATAGGTTGATTACTGATTGTATTTCCGAATTATAAAATTAAACAGAACTAAATTCATTTTAGTCACTCCCAGACCCCCAGGGGTCTGTGTACGAAAGGTTCTGAATGCCAGTGTGTGTACACACACCTTCCAAAACTCAAGGCTGTTTTTTCTAGCCTGAATTCATTTATTCAATCCCCTCTGAAATGATAATCAGAAGGGGTTATGGACTGAAACCAAGTGTATTAACACCAGAATATTGTTGCCCACTAAATTAGGACAAAAATATCTAGTTCTAAAACATATTCTCTCGTTGAGTAAATATTTCAAACACAATGGCTATGAGCCTGTGGGATTTAAGGGTCGGGGCACTGTGAAAATGCCCAGTGGAAAGTCAGCCTGACTTCCTAAGCTCTGGGGCCGCTGGAAAATAATGAAAATTATTTTTAAGCACCTTGGATATGACTCTAATGTAAATTTTATCAAATCTCCTTCCCTATTAAGTGTTTGAATTTTATTTATTCTATTATACCAACCCAATTTAAACTTTTTTACACACTTTTTTTCAATACTACAGTCTTTTCTGTGTTTATTTCAGATTATGACCTGGGGATCACAGACCATGCGCTCAGTGACCGTGACTGGCTTGGGGTATAAAAGTAAAGGGTACAGTGTACACAAACATTCTCTTTGCCAGTCACTTCGGAGCTCTTTGCCTGAACAGTTGGTAATTTGTATTTTTTCAGATACCTCCCTGACGAAGGGCCAATAGGTCTGAAACCGGTAGGAGGATTTTGTACAGGGAGTGGGAACTTATTTATAGGTTCCCACATCCCTTTTGCATTTTGTCAATTCATTCTCTTATTTTTAGGAACTTTATTTCAGCCCTCCGGGGAGCGGAGAAACAGACCTGCAGGTTAGTGACTCCCCTGATCTACTGTTCTTACTGTGTTTTTGTGTTGGAATTTTTTCGGCACTTTTCAGAGCTATATACCATTTGCCTTCCGCTTGCATAGGAGCAAGTACGCTTACAGGCTGCAGGATCTACGGTCACTATAGCATTTTACAATCTCAGATTGAGACCATCCTGACTCATTTGAGTGGAGCAGGCAAAACGTGAGTACGTTTTACTTAAAGTTATAGCAAAAATATCATACCCAATCTTTTGATTCGGTATGATATCGTTGTATATGACTTTTTCTAAATTAATGTTTTAGAGCGATCCCATCCTAAGCCAAATTACTTAGGCCTTTAGAACAAAATTCTCTCTCCAGCTCCATTTGCGTGGTTCTACTAAATTATCTATTGCCCGAGTTTACTAAATAGACTAAATTAAAATACCCTTCTTGAAAATTGACTCTTAAAAATGGCTGACACGCCTGTTCTCACTCCCTTCCAAATTTGCACTCGTAAGCTGAACCGTGTTCTGCGGTGTCAGTATTTGGCTTCCTGCTGGGAGGATTCCCGTTCCCTCCCCCCAGCTATTCAGAAAACGATCTCGACCCTTGAGGATAAAATTAAATTAGAGGGGCCAACGGCCCAGTTGAGTCGAGATCTACGCGAAGCGGCCCGGAATTGGGGTTCCGCTATTAAGTCAATCAGCCATACCCACTTGAGGAGTAGGGTTGATGAGTTGGCAGGTCAGTTAGTGCCTTACCTAGCCAAACTCACCACGAAAGAATTCGGTCAGAGCTCTGTACTGGCCATCTCGTGGGCTAGGCGACGCTACGGAAAGCGTCTGGGTGGGAATATCATTTCAAACTTCCAGGAATACAGTTCTGTTTTTGTTGGGCATCTGAGTGATGCCCCGTCTAGGAAGACCGCTCCACCGAAGGAGGGGCCTTCCGTTTCACAGACGGGCACCACCACTACAATTCAACCCCTAAATTCAACCTCTACCCAGGCTTCGCCCCAGCCTGGGTGCAGTGATAGGACCGGGGATGAGGCAGTATCCCAGGAGTGGGAGGCCCAGCGTCGCCCCGCTCAGGGGGTGACCGGGACTGTTGACACGTCTCCTATCGCTGTTTCAAATTCTTTTGGTGCGTTGTCGGATCTTCCTTCGACCCCAATCCACTCTAGGAATCTAAACTGTACATTTACTTCTACCCCCCAAAGTCAGAAGCGAAAAAGACATACGCAACCAGGACGGAAAATCACTAGGAGGAGGTTAGATCCATCTGGGGGGTCGGATTCGGATTCCACGGAGGCTGGTGAGACAGCCACCATGGTCTCTCCGGCCCGCTCAGGTGAGTTGGATGGTATTCATCCACTTCCTACTGGGGATCCGGACGTGGTTGTCGGCGACACTCAGATGCTGGCTAGCCAGGGCACTGCTGGGGAGGTCTCTCTGCGTGGGGAGAGCCTGTTGAACTCCTCGAGTGAGGGGAGTTCCTCAGGGACCAGTGTAGAAGCCGGGGGTTTGGTCCTTGAACCAACGATGGCTGGGTCACCCCCTGTTACGAGCGAGGACACCACTCGTTCTAAGTCCCCTGTAGAGTCAGAGGACGAGATATCGTTGAACTCGCAGCATTCATCCTCCCCCCCAGCATCTATGGGCAATGGCTCTGCCAACCCAGGATGCCTCTCGGACCCCGGCAGTGCCACATTACCTAGACGGATAATGAGGCGCACCCAGGGTCGGAGACCCGGCACTTACTCCACCGCGGACTTTTGCATGTTTTCTCAACCTTCTCAACGGAGTAAAGCCGCTGGCAGGACTGACCTAAATTTGTCCTTTAAAGGTGAAAATTTGTATCCTGCCGACGTTACGCGTCATGCCGGTAATCTAAGCTCTGAACGTAAAATCGCGGCTTGGAAACTGGTTCTTAAACCATCT
Organism: Flabesymbios commensalis; assembly: GCA_964017125.1. Lineage (NCBI taxonomy): Eukaryota > Metazoa > Annelida > Polychaeta > Terebellida > Flabelligeridae > Flabesymbios > Flabesymbios commensalis. The sequence continues at coordinate 39,932 of CAXHKU010000799.1, read as the reverse complement.
ACCTCAATGGTTTTTCTCGGTGATTCAAATTTGTCAAAGGTTCCGAAAGTTACGAGGGAGGATGTGGAGGTACACAGCTTCCCTGGGGCCAAATGCTGGCATTTGACCAAACTTTTGGAACGTTTTGATGCTTCCAGGTATCCCCAGCTTAAGGATGTAATCATTTCTGTTGGGCTGAATGACTGTCTGAGTGAAACGACCCTTCGGTCCAAGAGAAATGCAAGTTTCCAAGAATGCATGTTGCAGGCGTCGTCTACTTTCCCCGACCAGCGGGTCTTTTTTCAACCCGTTTACGGTACGATAGCCCTAGATTTGACTTTCCTAAAGGGAATTCAAGCCTTTAATGAGCACGCACGCAAGTTTTTAGGGAATCGGCCGGTGGCCCATTACCTAAATAAGCATCATGCTCAGGTTAAGCAGAATGGACAGGACCCAGTCCATTGGAGCCGCGAATCGGCGTTTAAAATCATTGAGCATTCCCTTTCCCTTATCGCTCATTTAAACTAAATTCGGGGCAAGACGCCAGAGTTAACCGTAACTCGGCCACCTTCCCCTTTAAATCAAACGGCATTATCAACCTATCCAGTAAAAACCTGGATAAGGGTAGCGTTGGCGTTTTGCAAAAGGGCATTAAGTTCGTCCCCACTCCTCGTACTATAGATAGAGGTGACTTACAATCAGCAACTGACGGTCTTGCCCGCCGTCTTCGTCTAAATTTCTTTTTTCACGGTCGAAACAGCGCAACACGTGATCCCAATTTTAGGATAAAATCTACTTGGATGCCTCCATCCAACAACCCTTTCCTAGAATGCGAGCTAAAAACTTTAGACTCTGCTATAAAAAACATCCCAGATGCCCTTCCTAAGAGCAATCTGCCAAAAAACGAACGGATCGCCCTTAAAAATTTAGCTAAAAACAAAGACATCATTATTAAACCAGCTGATAAGGGCGCAGCCATCGTAGTAATGGATAAAAAGGACTATATATCTGAGACTGAACGCCAGCTCAACCATCCAATCCATTACAAAACGTTAGATCAGCCTGTTTTTCCTCAGGCTATTACGAAAATCAATGAAATTTTCCGAGAGCTGAAAGATCTAAAATTTATCGACAAAGGCCAATTCGACTTTCTCGCTTGTCTGTCTGATCCGACACCTAGGAGAATGTATCTTCTCCCTAAAATTCATAAGGAAAAAAACAAGTGGCCCCCCCCGGGTCGCTTACCGCCAGGCAGACCGATCATTTCCGACTGCGGAAGCGAAAGTTGCGCCTCAGCGGAGTATATTGATCACTTCTTGGCACCGTTGGCAACACGTCATCCATCCTTTTTAAAAGACACCACACATTTCCTTGATGAAATAAAAAAAACAAAAATTCACCCTGACGCTTTTATCGCCACTATTGATGTGGACAGTCTGTATACTAATATTGACAATGTCACAGGTATACAATCTGTAGCAAAAGCTTTTGACAGATATCCGGACCCTAAAAGGCCGGACAAACAAATTTTAGATTTACTCAAAATTAATTTGGAGTACAATGATTTTGAATTCAATGGCAAATGGTATCTACAAACGTGGGGTACTGCCATGGGCAAAAAATTTGCACCAAATTATGCCAACCTCTTTTTGGCAGATTGGGAAAGGGAGGTCTTGGAAAAGGCACCCCTTAAACCCAAATTCTACAGGAGATTTCTGGATGATATTTTCATGATTTGGGAACACTCGGAGGAATCTTTCCACGAGTTTGTAAATTTATTAAATACACATCATCCATCAATCACTGTTAAAGCAGAATTGGACAAACAATCCATAAATTTCTTAGATACCACTGTGTTTAAAGGGAACAGATTTAATAGTGATGGCATACTAGACACGAAAGTGTACTTCAAACCAACAGATACGTTGGAATTGCTACATAAAAATTCTTACCACCCTCCACACACCTTTTCTGGGATTATCAAATCCCAAATTCTGAGATATCAGAGGATTTGTAATAATCAAAGGGACATAGATGACGCTTGCCGACGGTTATTTTATGCGCTTAAACCACGTGGTTATTCCGATCGATTCCTACGCACGATCAAAAACAAAGTCTTAGGTTCGGATCAGACTTTGATGCTAGGGTGCTCCAATAGATGTAATGGACCAAAATGTAAACTATGTAAAAACAACATAGTTGTTCAATCAGCCACCCTTCCAGGGGGTCCTGGAAATTTGAACACTGAATTCAAACTTTCAACGCAACAAGATTGCAACTCCCCTAACGGTATTTATGGCATTCAATGCGAGAAATGCCATAAAATTTACATTGGGGAAACTGGGATGAGTTTTAGAGATCGAATTAACGTACATTTATCAAATGTACGTTTGAACAAACCCACCCCAGTAGGAATTCATTTTAATGGCAGTGAATGCCATATTGAACACCTAAAGGTATATTTCCTTGAAACTTTGCCAGTTTCCTCTGACAAAGACGTAGACAAGGTTAAACGCCTTGACCTAGAACGTAAATGGCAGATAAAGGTAAGATCGATGACACCAACTGGGATGAATACGGTTCCATCCCCTGCCAATAACGGCGTTATCCCTTTTGTCATACCGTTCTCCGAAACGGCTAAGAAAGCGGCCTCTTTAGCTAAGGGGACTTTCAACAAAATTAAAATCAAGCACCCTAACATCGTTTTTCAACCTTGTGTTACAGCATACAAAAGGGGCAAGAACTTGCGCGATCTACTTGTTAGAAGTAGACTGGGCAAGGCCTCATACAACATGCCCGGTAACCCAAGGAACAACGGCTCGACAGAATATACCCAGGGTCCTACTTCAGACGGAGAGGATCCTGGATCCTTGTCTCTTCTCATTGAATTAATGGATGAGACAAACACAGAGTAGTTTATTTCACTTCCAATTGGGCTACATGTCCCCTCGGCCAGTGCCTAATCGGAAGTAGAACAGGGTTTTTCTCCATTTTTTTAACCGGAGAAATATCAAAGGTAGGATATTCAGAAACCTCTGGCCCCCCTAGGGGCAGGTTTCGCTCATTTTTTTACTCTTCCTTGGGGTAATTCTTTCGGACTTTTTGCTGAAATTTTGGGTTAAGTATTGCTTAGTATGTGCACACCTGTTGGGAGACCAAGAAAACTCCCCGTGTACGGGCCTACTTAACAAACCTTAAGTCCCTTTCGGGTGACTTTTTATCACCTACCTACCACCACTAAATTCTAAAACACCCTCTAAATTAGAGGAGTGTTTGCCTTTTAGACCTAACTCTAAATTCAATTTCCGCTGAGAGTTATTCAAAGGAGCCACTCAGTGACAATCCTTTACTCTCACGAGTCTATCCTGCCTTCCCTGTTCACTGCTTCCCCTAATCCTACGCCTAACCCTAACCCTAACCCTAACCCTAACCCTAACCCTAACCCTAACCCTAACCCTAACCCTAACCCTAACCCTAACCCTAACCCTAACCCTAACCCTAACGTTTTGATGCTTCCAGGTATCCCCAGCTTAAGGATGTAATCATTTCTGTTGGGCTGAATGACTGTCTGAGTGAAACGACCCTTCGGTCCAAGAGAAATGCAAGTTTCCAAGAATGCATGTTGCAGGCGTCGTCTACTTTCCCCGACCAGCGGGTCTTTTTTCAACCCGTTTACGGTACGATAGCCCTAGATTTGACTTTCCTAAAGGGAATTCAAGCCTTTAATGAGCACGCACGCAAGTTTTTAGGGAATCGGCCGGTGGCCCATTACCTAAATAAGCATCATGCTCAGGTTAAGCAGAATGGACAGGACGCAGTCCATTGGAGCCGCGAATCGGCGTTTAAAATCATTGAGCATTCCCTTTCCCTTATTGATCATTTAAACTAAATTCGGGGCAAGACGCCAGAGTTAACCGTAACTCGGCCACTTTCCCCTTTAAATCAAACGGCATTATCAACCTATCCAGTAAAAACCTGGATAAGGGTAGCGTTGGCGTTTTGCAAAAGGGCATTAAGTTCGTCCCCACTCCTCGTACTATAGATAGAGGTGACTTACAATCAGCAACTGACGGTCTTGCCCGCCGTCTTCGTCTAAATTTTTTTTTTCACGGTCGAAACAGCGCAACACGTGATCCCAATTTTAGGATAAAATCTACTTGGATGCCTCCATCCAACAACCCTTTCCTAGAATGCGAGCTAAAAACTTTAGACTCTGCTATAAAAAACATCCCAGATGCCCTTCCTAAGAGCAATCTGCCGAAAAACGAACGGATCGCCCTTAAAAATTTAGCTAAAAACAAAGACATCATTATTAAACCAGCTGATAAGGGCGCAGCCATCGTAGTAATGGATAAAAAGGACTATATATCTGAGACTGAACGCCAGCTCAACCATCCAATCCATTACAAAACGTTAGATCAGCCTGTTTTTCCTCAGGCTATTACGAAAATCAATGAAATTTTCCGAGAGCTGAAAGATCTAAAATTTATCGACAAAGGCCAATTCGACTTTCTCGCTTGTCTGTCTGATCCGACACCTAGGAGAATGTATCTTCTCCCTAAAATTCATAAGGAAAAAAACAAGTGGCCCCCCCCGGGTCGCTTACCGCCAGGCAGACCGATCATTTCCGACTGCGGAAGCAAAAGTTGCGCCTCAGCGGAGTATATTGATCACTTCTTGGCACCGTTGGCAACACGTCATCCATCCTTTTTAAAAGACACCACACATTTCCTTGATGAAATAAAAAAAACAAAAATTCACCCTGACGCTTTTATCGCCACTATTGATGTGGACAGTCTGTATACCAATATTGACAATGTCACAGGTATACAATCTGTAGCAAAAGCTTTTGACAGATATCCGGACCCTAAAAGGCCGGACAAACAAATTTTAGATTTACTCAAAATTAATTTGGAGTACAATGATTTTGAATTCAATGGCAAATGGTATCTACAAACGTGGGGTACTGCCATGGGCAAAAAATTTGCACCAAATTATGCCAACCTCTTTTTGGCAGATTGGGAAAGGGAGGTCTTGGAAAAGGCACCCCTTAAACCCAAATTCTACAGGAGATTTCTGGATGATATTTTCATGATTTGGGAACACTCGGAGGAATCTTTCCACGAGTTTGTAAATTTATTAAATACACATCATCCATCAATCACTGTTAAAGCAGAATTGGACAAACAATCCATAAATTTCTTAGATACCACTGTGTTTAAAGGGAACAGATTTAATAGTGATGGCATACTAGACACGAAAGTGTACTTCAAACCAACAGATACGTTGGAATTGCTACATAAAAATTCTTACCACCCTCCACACACCTTTTCTGGGATCATCAAATCCCAAATTCTGAGATATCAGAGGATTTGTAATAATCAAAGGGACATAGATGACGCTTGCCGACGGTTATTTTATGCGCTTAAACCACGTGGTTATTCCGATCGATTCCTACGCACGATCAAAAATAAAGTTTTAGGTTCGGATCAGACTTTGATGCTAGGGTGCTCCAATAGATGTAATGGACCAAAATGTAAACTATGTAAAAACAACATAGTTGTTCAATCAGCCACCCTTCCAGGGGGTCCTGGAAATTTGAACACTGAATTCAAACTTTCAACGCAACAAGATTGCAACTCCCCTAACGGTATTTATGGCATTCAATGCGAGAAATGCCATAAAATTTACATTGGGGAAACTGGGATGAGTTTTAGAGATCGAATTAACGTACATTTATCAAATGCACGTTTGAACAAACCCACCCCAGTAGGAATTCATTTTAATGGCAGTGAATGCCATATCGAACACCTAAAGGTATATTTTCTTGAAACTTTGCCAGTTTCCTCTGACAAAGACGTAGACAAGGTTAAACGCCTTGACCTAGAACGTAAATGGCAGATAAAGGTAAGATCGATGACACCAACTGGGATGAATACGGTTCCATCCCCTGCCAATAACGGCGTTATCCCTTTCGTCATACCGTTCTCCGAAACGGCTAAGAAAGCGGCCTCTTTAGCTAAGGGGACTTTCAACAAAATTAAAATCAAGCACCCTAACATCGTTTTTCAACCTTGTGTTACAGCATACAAAAGGGGCAAGAACTTGCGCGATCTACTTGTTAGAAGTAGACTGGGCAAGGCCTCATACAACATGCCCGGTAGCCCAAGTAACAACGGCTCGACAGAATATACCCAGGGTCCTACTTCAGACGGAGAGGATCCTGGATCCTTGTCTCTTCTCATTGAATTAATGGATGAGACAAACACAGAGTAGTTTATTTCACTTCCAATTGGGCTACATGTCCCCTCGGCCAGTGCCTAATCGGAAGTTGAACAGGGTTTTTCTCCATTTTTTTACCCGGAGAAATATCAAAGGTAGGATATTCAGAAACCTCTGGCCCCCCTAGGGGCAGGTTTCGCTCATTTTTTTACTCTTCCTTGGGGTAATTCTTTCGGACTTTTTGCTGAAATTTTGGGTTAAGTATTGCTTAGTATGTGCACACCTGTTGGGAGACCAAGGAAACTCCCCGTGTACGGGCCTACTTAACAAACCTTAAGTCCCTTTCGGGTGACTTTTTATCACCTACCTACCACCACTAAATTCTAAAACACCCTCTAAATTAGAGGAGTGTTTGCCTTTTAGACCTAACTCTAAATTCAATTTCCGCTGAGAGTTATTCAAAGGAGCCACTCAGTGACAATCCTTTACTCTCACGAGTCTATCCTGCCTTCCCTGTTCACTGCTTCCCCTAATCCTACGCCTAACCCTAACCCTAACCCTAACCCTAACCCCTAACCCTAACCCTAACCCTAACCCTAACCCTAACCCTAACCCTAACTACAATTCAACCCCTAAATTCAACCTCTACCCAGGCTTCGCCCCAGCCTGGGTGCAGTGATAGGACCGGGGATGAGGCAGTATCCCAGGAGTGGGAGGCCCAGCGTCGCCCCGCTCAGGGGGTGACCGGGACTGTTGACACGTCTCCTATCGCTGTTTCAAATTCTTTTGGTGCGTTGTCGGATCTTCCTTCGACCCCAATCCACTCTAGGAATCTAAACTGTACATTTACTTCTACCCCCCAAAGTCAGAAGCGAAAAAGACATACGCAACCAGGACGGAAAATCACTAGGAGGAGGTTAGATCCATCTGGGGGGTCGGATTCGGATTCCACGGAGGCTGGTGAGACAGCCACCATGGTCTCTCCGGCCCGCTCAGGTGAGTTGGATGGTATTCATCCACTTCCTACTGGGGATCCGGACGTGGTTGTCGGCGACACTCAGATGCTGGCTAGCCAGGGCACTGCTGGGGAGGTCTCTCTGCGTGGGGAGAGCCTGTTGAACTCCTCGAGTGAGGGGAGTTCCTCAGGGACCAGTGTAGAAGCCGGGGGTTTGGTCCTTGAACCAACGATGGCTGGGTCACCCCCTGTTACGAGCGAGGACACCACTCGTTCTAAGTCCCCTGTAGAGTCAGAGGACGAGATATCGTTGAACTCGCAGCATTCATCCTCCCCCCCAGCATCTATGGGCAATGGCTCTGCCAACCCAGGATGCCTCTCGGACCCCGGCAGTGCCACATTACCTAGACGGATAATGAGGCGCACCCAGGGTCGGAGACCCGGCACTTACTCCACCGCGGACTTTTGCATGTTTTCTCAACCTTCTCAACGGAGTAAAGCCGCTGGCAGGACTGACCTAAATTTGTCCTTTAAAGGTGAAAATTTGTATCCTGCCGACGTTACGCGTCATGCCGGTAATCTAAGCTCTGAACGTAAAATCGCGGCTTGGAAACTGGTTCTTAAACCATCTACCTCAATGGTTTTTCTCGGTGATTCAAATTTGTCAAAGGTTCCGAAAGTTACGAGGGAGGATGTGGAGGTACACAGCTTCCCTGGGGCCAAATGCTGGCATTTGACCAAACTTTTGGAACGTTTTGATGCTTCCAGGTATCCCCAGCTTAAGGATGTAATCATTTCTGTTGGGCTGAATGACTGTCTGAGTGAAACGACCCTTCGGTCCAAGAGAAATGCAAGTTTCCAAGAATGCATGTTGCAGGCGTCGTCTACTTTCCCCGACCAGCGGGTCTTTTTTCAACCCGTTTACGGTACGATAGCCCTAGATTTGACTTTCCTAAAGGGAATTCAAGCCTTTAATGAGCACGCACGCAAGTTTTTAGGGAATCGGCCGGTGGCCCATTACCTAAATAAGCATCATGCTCAGGTTAAGCAGAATGGACAGGACCCAGTCCATTGGAGCCGCGAATCGGCGTTTAAAATCATTGAGCATTCCCTTTCCCTTATCGCTCATTTAAACTAAATTCGGGGCAAGACGCCAGAGTTAACCGTAACTCGGCCACTTTCCCCTTTAAATCAAACGGCATTATCAACCTATCCAGTAAAAACCTGGATAAGGGTAGCGTTGGCGTTTTGCAAAAGGGCATTAAGTTCGTCCCCACTCCTCGTACTATAGATAGAGGTGACTTACAATCAGCAACTGACGGTCTTGCCCGCCGTCTTCGTCTAAATTTCTTTTTTCACGGTCGAAACAGCGCAACACGTGATCCCAATTTTAGGATAAAATCTACTTGGATGCCTCCATCCAACAACCCTTTCCTAGAATGCGAGCTAAAAACTTTAGACTCTGCTATAAAAAACATCCCAGATGCCCTTCCTAAGAGCAATCTGCCAAAAAACGAACGGATCGCCCTTAAAAATTTAGCTAAAAACAAAGACATCATTATTAAACCAGCTGATAAGGGCGCAGCCATCGTAGTAATGGATAAAAAGGACTATATATCTGAGACTGAACGCCAGCTCAACCATCCAATCCATTACAAAACGTTAGATCAGCCTGTTTTTCCTCAGGCTATTACGAAAATCAATGAAATTTTCCGAGAGCTGAAAGATCTAAAATTTATCGACAAAGGCCAATTCGACTTTCTCGCTTGTCTGTCTGATCCGACACCTAGGAGAATGTATCTTCTCCCTAAAATTCATAAGGAAAAAAACAAGTGGCCCCCCCCGGGTCGCTTACCGCCAGGCAGACCGATCATTTCCGACTGCGGAAGCGAAAGTTGCGCCTCAGCGGAGTATATTGATCACTTCTTGGCACCGTTGGCAACACGTCATCCATCCTTTTTAAAAGACACCACACATTTCCTTGATGAAATAAAAAAAACAAAAATTCACCCTGACGCTTTTATCGCCACTATTGATGTGGACAGTCTGTATACTAATATTGACAATGTCACAGGTATACAATCTGTAGCAAAAGCTTTTGACAGATATCCGGACCCTAAAAGGCCGGACAAACAAATTTTAGATTTACTCAAAATTAATTTGGAGTACAATGATTTTGAATTCAATGGCAAATGGTATCTACAAACGTGGGGTACTGCCATGGGCAAAAAATTTGCACCAAATTATGCCAACCTCTTTTTGGCAGATTGGGAAAGGGAGGTCTTGGAAAAGGCACCCCTTAAACCCAAATTCTACAGGAGATTTCTGGATGATATTTTCATGATTTGGGAACACTCGGAGGAATCTTTCCACGAGTTTGTAAATTTATTAAATACACATCATCCATCAATCACTGTTAAAGCAGAATTGGACAAACAATCCATAAATTTCTTAGATACCACTGTGTTTAAAGGGAACAGATTTAATAGTGATGGCATACTAGACACGAAAGTGTACTTCAAACCAACAGATACGTTGGAATTGCTACATAAAAATTCTTACCACCCTCCACACACCTTTTCTGGGATTATCAAATCCCAAATTCTGAGATATCAGAGGATTTGTAATAATCAAAGGGACTTAGATGACGCTTGCCGACGGTTATTTTATGCGCTTAAACCACGTGGTTATTCCGATCGATTCCTACGCACGATCAAAAACAAAGTCTTAGGTTCGGATCAGACTTTGATGCTAGGGTGCTCCAATAGATGTAATGGACCAAAATGTAAACTATGTAAAAACAACATAGTTGTTCAATCAGCCACCCTTCCAGGGGGTCCTGGAAATTTGAACACTGAATTCAAACTTTCAACGCAACAAGATTGCAACTCCCCTAACGGTATTTATGGCATTCAATGCGAGAAATGCCATAAAATTTACATTGGGGAAACTGGGATGAGTTTTAGAGATCGAATTAACGTACATTTATCAAATGTACGTTTGAACAAACCCACCCCAGTAGGAATTCATTTTAATGGCAGTGAATGCCATATTGAACACCTAAAGGTATATTTCCTTGAAACTTTGCCAGTTTCTTCTGACAAAGACGTAGACAAGGTTAAACGCCTTGACCTAGAACGTAAATGGCAGATAAAGGTAAGATCGATGACACCAACTGGGATGAATACGGTTCCATCCCCTGCCAATAACGGCGTTATCCCTTTTGTCATACCGTTCTCCGAAACGGCTAAGAAAGCGGCCTCTTTAGCTAAGGGGACTTTCAACAAAATTAAAATCAAGCACCCTAACATCGTTTTTCAACCTTGTGTTACAGCATACAAAAGGGGCAAGAACTTGCGCGATCTACTTGTTAGAAGTAGACTGGGCAAGGCCTCATACAACATGCCCGGTAACCCGAGAAACAACGGCTCGACAGAATATACCCAGGGTCCTACTTCAGACGGAGAGGATCCTGGATCCTTGTCTCTTCTCATTGAATTAATGGATGAGACAAACACAGAGTAGTTTATTTCACTTCCAATTGGGCTACATGTCCCCTCGGCCAGTGCCTAATCGGAAGTAGAACAGGGTTTTTCTCCATTTTTTTAACCGGAGAAATATCAAAGGTAGGATATTCAGAAACCTCTGGCCCCCCTAGGGGCAGGTTTCGCTCATTTTTTTACTCTTCCTTGGGGTAATTCTTTCGGACTTTTTGCTGAAATTTTGGGTTAAGTATTGCTTAGTATGTGCACACCTGTTGGGAGACCAAGGAAACTCCCCGTGTACGGGCCTACTTAACAAACCTTAAGTCCCTTTCGGGTGACTTTTTATCACCTACCTACCACCACTAAATTCTAAAACACCCTCTAAATTAGAGGAGTGTTTGCCTTTTAGACCTAACTCTAAATTCAATTTCCGCTGAGAGTTATTCAAAGGAGCCACTCAGTGACAATCCTTTACTCTCACGAGTCTATCCTGCCTTCCCTGTTCACTGCTTCCCCTAATCCTACGCCTAACCCAGCCAGAGCCAGACCTATAATCAACTTTGTGGGATTGATGCCTGAAAATTAATTATGTGAAATATACTACTCTATCACTTTTTACACTATAAGGAAACCTTCCTTTACATATGAACTAACTATATATATTCTTTTATAATTGCGCATTTGCTATGTTTTGTTTTCCTAACTCCATCTCATTACAGAACATAGCCGACCGTACATCAGCAACTGTAACAACAAACAAGCCAAGAAGTGATAACAACGAGCAAAGAGAATCAAGTAGGAGCGAGAGTTATAACCAAGATCAGAACTATTTGGTTATCACCTATAATATAATTAAGTCACCTCTATCTCCAAAATTGAAAACACCAACTGGACGGATGCTCGGGCAGGACGGCTCAGTGGGGAGAATCTGAAGGGGTTCTCCCACGAATCTACCCTGCTTGGACTTCCGTCTTAGAATTCAGCATTGCAGGCCTTATTTTTACTTTGGGTAGGTAAATTTATCATTGTTCATGGGTATCCCTCACACTTAAATAAAACTGCGGGGGATGCCCTGCTTTTTTATCTTTAGTTGCCCTATGTGAATCTAAGTCTTGTAATTTTAAAAGGGCATGTAACATACTTTGTACTAAAATGATTGTTCTTCTCTTTTACAGAACCCGAGAACCCAACACTACTTGACTATTACTGGCTGAATCTGAAGGACTCCCTTTTTTTTAGATACTGCTTTACTGAGGGCGGAGCCCTGTAAGGTAGGCAGAACCTACTCTTTTTATGGACCACGGGGAAGGGACGGGGTTTGAACCCGGGTGCCCTGTGCTGCCATGAATGTGACTTGGAGAATTCCACCAAGCCACGGGGACAGCTGATTTTCACCAATCCAATTTTTCTAGTCTATAGGAAATTTTATCTCTGACTTTAATTAATAAATTTGAAAATTTAGGGATTCGAACCCGGATCCCTGGTTCTGGGGCACAGCCCTCTAACCACTGGACTACCCAGTTGGCTATGCTTGTTCTGGGTTGATTTTTGATGTTCTTAGGAGATATCCTTTCCTAGATTTTAAATTTTAAATGAAAAAATTCTGGCTTGGAGGGATTCGAACTGGGGTCTGTGAGAAGAGACAACGCCTCTAACCACTAGACCAGCCAGTCGGTTGAATTTCACCCTGTTAATTCTTCTACTGGTATCAGCTACCCTCTCACACCATTATTAAATTAATTTTGGTGAGAAAAATTTATGGTCCAAGAGGGGTTTGAACCGGGGTCTGTGGGGAGAGACAACGCCTCTAACCACTAGACCAGCCAGTCAGTTGTATTTCTGACTGCTTATTCCTAGCCAGATGGAATTCCACCACAAATATATTTATATTATTTTTATTTTTGGTGATTATTTATTTATTCCTTCATCCCAGACCTTCTAATTCTCAGAAAAGTTACTTCTTGGACCACTGGAATTTTCAACTACCTCTGCGGGCTTCTAACTGGGCCCCTTATAGGTTTATTTCAAGTCACCAATTAATACATTACAATCCCCATTCACATTTTTCTTTTGGCTCCATAAATTCGTAGGATTTTTTTAGGGCCTTGTAATTTTGGTGTTTTACTCAGCATACCCCTTACAAAATTATAAGAATTGGAACAACAGTCTTAACGGCCTGTTTGCCTCTTATTCTTTATTCCAAAATATTGGTCCAGCTGATTCAATATGCCAAAGTCATGGAGTGCCACCTGGTGAATGGAGGAGAAATGCCCTGAAAAGACAGTTTTTTCCATGGAAAAGCCCACAACTGAGGGTCAAGGCCGCACGTGGGAACAGCATGAAGACCAGAACCACTGTTTTATTCACCTCAATATATTATTTTCAAACGTTCTTTTGGTTAATTCTGTATTGAATTTCACCAAAATAATGCCTACATATAATTATTTGATCAATATATAATATATACCAGTATTTTATAGGTTGATTACTGATTGTATTTCCGAATTATAAAATTAAACAGAACTAAGTTCATTTTAGTCACTCCCAGACCCCCAGGGGTCTGTGTACGAAAGGTTCTGAATGCCAGTGTGTGTACACACACCTTCCAAAACTCAAGGCTGTTTTTTCTAGCCTGAATTCATTTATTCAATCCCCTCTGAAATGATAATCAGAAGGGGTTATGGACTGAAACCAAGTGTATTAACACCAGAATATTGTTGCCCACTAAATTAGGACAAAAATATCTAGTTCTAAAACATATTCTCTCGTTGAGTAAATATTTCAAACACAATGGCTATGAGCCTGTGGGATTTAAGGGTCGGGGCACTGTGAAAATGCCCAGTGGAAAGTCAGCCTGACTTCCTAAGCTCTGGGGCCGCTGGAAAATAATGAAAATTATTTTTAAGCACCTTGGATATGACTCTAATGTAAATTTTATCAAATCTCCTTCCCTATTAAGTGTTTGAATTTTATTTATTCTATTATACCAACCCAATTTAAACTTTTTTACACACTTTTTTTCAATACTACAGCCTTTTCTGTGTTTATTTCAGATTATGACCTGGGGATCACAGACCATGCGCTCAGTGACCGTGACTGGCTTGGGGTATAAAAGTAAAGGGTACAGTGTACACAAACATTCTCTTTGCCAGTCACTTCGGAGCTCTTGGCCTGAACAGTTGGTAATTTGTATTTTTTCAGATACCTCCCTGACGAAGGGCCAATAGGTCTGAAACCGGTAGGAGGATTTTGTACAGGGAGTGGGAACTTATTTATAGGTTCCCACATCCCTTTTGCATTTTGTCAATTCATTCTCTTATTTTTAGGAACTTTATTTCAGCCCTCCGGGGAGCGGAGAAACAGACCTGCAGGTTAGTGACTCCCCTGATCTACTGTTCTTACTGTGTTTTTGTGTTGGAATTTTTTCGGCACTTTTCAGAGCTATATACCATTTGCCTTCCGCTTGCATAGGAGCAAGTACGCTTACAGGCTGCAGGATCTACGGTCACTATAGCATTTTACAATCTCAGATTCAGACCATCCTGACTCATTTGAGTGGAGCAGGCAAAACGTGAGTACGTTTTACTTAAAGTTATAGCAAAAATATCATACCCAATCTTTTGATTCGGTATGATATCGTTGTATATGACTTTTTCTAAATTAATGTTTTAGAGCGATCCCATCCTAAGCCAAATTACTTAGGCCTTTAGAACAAAATTCTCTCTCCAGCTCCATTTGCGTGGTTCTACTAAATTATCTATTGCCCGAGTTTACTAAATAGACTAAATTAAAATACCCTTCTTGAAAATTGACTCTTAAAAATGGCTGACACGCCTGTTCTCACTCCCTTCCAAATTTGCACTCGTAAGCTGAACCGTGTTCTGCGGTGTCAGTATTTGGCTTCCTGCTGGGAGGATTCCCGTTCCCTCCCCCCAGCTATTCAGAAAACGATCTCGACCCTTGAGGATAAAATTAAATTAGAGGGGCCAACGGCCCAGTTGAGTCGAGATCTACGCGAAGCGGCCCGGAATTGGGGTTCCGCTATTAAGTCAATCAGCCATACCCACTTGAGGAGTAGGGTTGATGAGTTGGCAGGTCAGTTAGTGCCTTACCTAGCCAAACTCACCACGAAAGAATTCGGTCAGAGCTCTGTACTGGCCATCTCGTGGGCTAGGCGACGCTACGGAAAGCGTCTGGGTGGGAATATCATTTCAAACTTCCAGGAATACAGTTCTGTTTTTGTTGGGCATCTGAGTGATGCCCCGTCTAGGAAGACCGCTCCACCGAAGGAGGGGCCTTCCGTTTCACAGACGGGCACCACCACTACAATTCAACCCCTAAATTCAACCTCTACCCAGGCTTCGCCCCAGCCTGGGTGCAGTGATAGGACCGGGGATGAGGCAGTATCCCAGGAGTGGGAGGCCCAGCGTCGCCCCGCTCAGGGGGTGACCGGGACTGTTGACACGTCTCCTATCGCTGTTTCAAATTCTTTTGGTGCGTTGTCGGATCTTCCTTCGACCCCAATCCACTCTAGGAATCTAAACTGTACATTTACTTCTACCCCCCAAAGTCAGAAGCGAAAAAGACATACGCAACCAGGACGGAAAATCACTAGGAGGAGGTTAGATCCATCTGGGGGGTCGGATTCGGATTCCACGGAGGCTGGTGAGACAGCCACCATGGTCTCTCCGGCCCGCTCAGGTGAGTTGGATGGTATTCATCCACTTCCTACTGGGGATCCGGACGTGGTTGTCGGCGACACTCAGATGCTGGCTAGCCAGGGCACTGCTGGGGAGGTCTCTCTGCGTGGGGAGAGCCTGTTGAACTCCTCGAGTGAGGGGAGTTCCTCAGGGACCAGTGTAGAAGCCGGGGGTTTGGTCCTTGAACCAACGATGGCTGGGTCACCCCCTGTTACGAGCGAGGACACCACTCGTTCTAAGTCCCCTGTAGAGTCAGAGGACGAGATATCGTTGAACTCGCAGCATTCATCCTCCCCCCCAGCATCTATGGGCAATGGCTCTGCCAACCCAGGATGCCTCTCGGACCCCGGCAGTGCCACATTACCTAGACGGATAATGAGGCGCACCCAGGGTCGGAGACCCGGCACTTACTCCACCGCGGACTTTTGCATGTTTTCTCAACCTTCTCAACGGAGTAAAGCCGCTGGCAGGACTGACCTAAATTTGTCCTTTAAAGGTGAAAATTTGTATCCTGCCGACGTTACGCGTCATGCCGGTAATCTAAGCTCTGAACGTAAAATCGCGGCTTGGAAACTGGTTCTTAAACCATCTACCTCAATGGTTTTTCTCGGTGATTCAAATTTGTCAAAGGTTCCGAAAGTTACGAGGGAGGATGTGGAGGTACACAGCTTCCCTGGGGCCAAATGCTGGCATTTGACCAAACTTTTGGAACGTTTTGATGCTTCCAGGTATCCCCAGCTTAAGGATGTAATCATTTCTGTTGGGCTGAATGACTGTCTGAGTGAAACGACCCTTCGGTCCAAGAGAAATGCAAGTTTCCAAGAATGCATGTTGCAGGCGTCGTCTACTTTCCCCGACCAGCGGGTCTTTTTTCAACCCGTTTACGGTACGATAGCCCTAGATTTGACTTTCCTAAAGGGAATTCAAGCCTTTAATGAGCACGCACGCAAGTTTTTAGGGAATCGGCCGGTGGCCCATTACCTAAATAAGCATCATGCTCAGGTTAAGCAGAATGGACAGGACCCAGTCCATTGGAGCCGCGAATCGGCGTTTAAAATCATTGAGCATTCCCTTTCCCTTATCGCTCATTTAAACTAAATTCGGGGCAAGACGCCAGAGTTAACCGTAACTCGGCCACTTTCCCCTTTAAATCAAACGGCATTATCAACCTATCCAGTAAAAACCTGGATAAGGGTAGCGTTGGCGTTTTGCAAAAGGGCATTAAGTTCGTCCCCACTCCTCGTACTATAGATAGAGGTGACTTACAATCAGCAACTGACGGTCTTGCCCGCCGTCTTCGTCTAAATTTCTTTTTTCACGGTCGAAACAGCGCAACACGTGATCCCAATTTTAGGATAAAATCTACTTGGATGCCTCCATCCAACAACCCTTTCCTAGAATGCGAGCTAAAAACTTTAGACTCTGCTATAAAAAACATCCCAGATGCCCTTCCTAAGAGCAATCTGCCAAAAAACGAACGGATCGCCCTTAAAAATTTAGCTAAAAACAAAGACATCATTATTAAACCAGCTGATAAGGGCGCAGCCATCGTAGTAATGGATAAAAAGGACTATATATCTGAGACTGAACGCCAGCTCAACCATCCAATCCATTACAAAACGTTAGATCAGCCTGTTTTTCCTCAGGCTATTACGAAAATCAATGAAATTTTCCGAGAGCTGAAAGATCTAAAATTTATCGACAAAGGCCAATTCGACTTTCTCGCTTGTCTGTCTGATCCGACACCTAGGAGAATGTATCTTCTCCCTAAAATTCATAAGGAAAAAAACAAGTGGCCCCCCCCGGGTCGCTTACCGCCAGGCAGACCGATCATTTCCGACTGCGGAAGCGAAAGTTGCGCCTCAGCGGAGTATATTGATCACTTCTTGGCACCGTTGGCAACACGTCATCCATCATTTTTAAAAGACACCACACATTTCCTTGATGAAATAAAAAAAACAAAAATTCACCCTGACGCTTTTATCGCCACTATTGATGTGGACAGTCTGTATACTAATATTGACAATGTCACAGGTATACAATCTGTAGCAAAAGCTTTTGACAGATATCCGGACCCTAAAAGGCCGGACAAACAAATTTTAGATTTACTCAAAATTAATTTGGAGTACAATGATTTTGAATTCAATGGCAAATGGTATCTACAAACGTGGGGTACTGCCATGGGCAAAAAATTTGCACCAAATTATGCCAACCTCTTTTTGGCAGATTGGGAAAGGGAGGTCTTGGAAAAGGCACCCCTTAAACCCAAATTCTACAGGAGATTTCTGGATGATATTTTCATGATTTGGGAACACTCGGAGGAATCTTTCCACGAGTTTGTAAATTTATTAAATACACATCATCCATCAATCACTGTTAAAGCAGAATTGGACAAACAATCCATAAATTTCTTAGATACCACTGTGTTTAAAGGGAACAGATTTAATAGTGATGGCATACTAGACACGAAAGTGTACTTCAAACCAACAGATACGTTGGAATTGCTACATAAAAATTCTTACCACCCTCCACACACCTTTTCTGGGATTATCAAATCCCAAATTCTGAGATATCAGAGGATTTGTAATAATCAAAGGGACTTAGATGACGCTTGCCGACGGTTATTTTATGCGCTTAAACCACGTGGTTATTCCGATCGATTCCTACGCACGATCAAAAACAAAGTCTTAGGTTCGGATCAGACTTTGATGCTAGGGTGCTCCAATAGATGTAATGGACCAAAATGTAAACTATGTAAAAACAACATAGTTGTTCAATCAGCCACCCTTCCAGGGGGTCCTGGAAATTTGAACACTGAATTCAAACTTTCAACGCAACAAGATTGCAACTCCCCTAACGGTATTTATGGCATTCAATGCGAGAAATGCCATAAAATTTACATTGGGGAAACTGGGATGAGTTTTAGAGATCGAATTAACGTACATTTATCAAATGTACGTTTGAACAAACCCACCCCAGTAGGAATTCATTTTAATGGCAGTGAATGCCATATTGAACACCTAAAGGTATATTTCCTTGAAACTTTGCCAGTTTCTTCTGACAAAGACGTAGACAAGGTTAAACGCCTTGACCTAGAACGTAAATGGCAGATAAAGGTAAGATCGATGACACCAACTGGGATGAATACGGTTCCATCCCCTGCCAATAACGGCGTTATCCCTTTTGTCATACCGTTCTCCGAAACGGCTAAGAAAGCGGCCTCTTTAGCTAAGGGGACTTTCAACAAAATTAAAATCAAGCACCCTAACATCGTTTTTCAACCTTGTGTTACAGCATACAAAAGGGGCAAGAACTTGCGCGATCTACTTGTTAGAAGTAGACTGGGCAAGGCCTCATACAACATGCCCGGTAACCCGAGAAACAACGGCTCGACAGAATATACCCAGGGTCCTACTTCAGACGGAGAGGATCCTGGATCCTTGTCTCTTCTCATTGAATTAATGGATGAGACAAACACAGAGTAGTTTATTTCACTTCCAATTGGGCTACATGTCCCCTCGGCCAGTGCCTAATCGGAAGTAGAACAGGGTTTTTCTCCATTTTTTTAACCGGAGAAATATCAAAGGTAGGATATTCAGAAACCTCTGGCCCCCCTAGGGGCAGGTTTCGCTCATTTTTTTACTCTTCCTTGGGGTAATTCTTTCGGACTTTTTGCTGAAATTTTGGGTTAAGTATTGCTTAGTATGTGCACACCTGTTGGGAGACCAAGGAAACTCCCCGTGTACGGGCCTACTTAACAAACCTTAAGTCCCTTTCGGGTGACTTTTTATCACCTACCTACCACCACTAAATTCTAAAACACCCTCTAAATTAGAGGAGTGTTTGCCTTTTAGACCTAACTCTAAATTCAATTTCCGCTGAGAGTTATTCAAAGGAGCCACTCAGTGACAATCCTTTACTCTCACGAGTCTATCCTGCCTTCCCTGTTCACTGCTTCCCCTAATCCTACGCCTAACCCTAACCCTAACCCTAACCCTAACCCTAACCCTGGGGGATGCCCTGCTTTTTTATCTTTAGTTGCCCTATGTGAATCTAAGTCTTGTAATTTTAAAAGGGCATGTAACATACTTTGTACTAAAATGATTGTTCTTCTCTTTTACAGAACCCGAGAACCCAACACTACTTGACTATTACTGGCTGAATCTGAAGGACTCTATTTTTTAGATACTGCTTTACTGAGGGCGGAGCCCTGTAAGGTAGGCAGAACCTACTCTTTTTATGGACCACGGGGAAGGGACGGGGTTTGAACCCGGGTGCCCTGTGCTGCCATGAATGTGACTTGGAGAATTCCACCAAGCCACGGGGACAGCTGATATTCACCAATCCAATTTTTCTAGTCTATAGGAAATTTTATCTCTGACTTTAATTAATAAATTTGAAAATTTAGGGATTCGAACCCGGATCCCTGGTTCTGGGGCACAGCCCTCTAACCACTGGACTACCCAGTTGGCTATGCCTGTTCTGGGTTGATTTTTGATGTTCTTAGGAGATATCCTTTCCTAGATTTTAAATTTTAAATGAAAAAATTCTGGCTTGGAGTGATTCGAACTGGGGTCTGTGAGAAGAGACAACGCCTCTAACCACTAGACCAGCCAGTCAGTTGAATTTCACCCTGTTAATTCTTCTACTGGTATCAGCTACCCTCTCACACCATTATTAAATTAATTTTGGTGAGAAAAATTTATGGTCCAAGAGGGGTTTGAACCGGGGTCTGTGGGGAGAGACAACGCCTCTAACCACTAGACCAGCCAGTCAGTTGTATTTCTGACTGCTTATTCCTAGCCAGATGGAATTCCACCAAAAATATATTTATATTATTTTTATTTTTGGTGATTATTTATTTATTCCTTCATCCCAGACCTTCTAATTCTCAGAAAAGTTACTTCTTGGACCACTGGAATTTTCAACTACCTCTGCGGGCTTCTAACTGGGCCCCTTATAGGTTTATTTCAAGTCACCAATTAATACATTACAATCCCCACTCACATTATTCTTTTGGCTCCATAAATTCGTAGGATTTTTTTAGGGCCTTGTAATTTTGGTGTTTTACTCAGCATACCCCTTACAAAATTATAAGAATTGGAACAACAGTCTTAACGGCCTGTTTGCCTCTTATTCTTTATTCCAAAATATTGGTCCAGCTGATTCAATATGCCAAAGTCATGGAGTGCCACCTGGTGAATGGAGGAGAAATGCCCTGAAAAGACAGTTTTTTCCATGGAAAAGCCCACAACTGAGGGTCAAGGCCGCACGTGGGAACAGCATGAAGACCAGAACCACTGTTTTATTCACCTCAATATATTATTTTCAAACGTTCTTTTGGTTAATTCTGTATTGAATTTCACCAAAATAATGCCTACATATAATTATTTGATCAATATATAATATATACCAGTATTTTATAGGTTGATTACTGATTGTATTTCCGAATTATAAAATTAAACAGAACTAAATTTATTTTAGTCACTCCCAGACCCCTAGGGGTCTGTGTACGAAAGGTTCTGAATGCCAGTGTGTGTACACACACCTTCCAAAACTCAAGGCTGTTTTTTCTAGCCTGAATTCATTTATTCAATCCCCTCTGAAATGATAATCAGAAGGGGTAATGGACTGAAACCAAGTGTATTAACACCAGAATATTGTTGCCCACTAAATTAGGACAATAATATCTAGTTCTAAAACATATTCTCTCGTTGAGTAAATATTTCAAACACAATGGCTATGAGCCTGTGGGATTTAAGGGTCGGGGCACTGTGAAAATGCCCAGTGGAAAGTCAGCCTGACTTCCTAAGCTCTGGGGCCGCTGGAAAATAATGAAAATTATTTTTAAGCCCCTTGGATATGACTCTAATGTAAATTTTATCAAATCTCCTTCCCTATTAAGTGTTTGAATTTTATTTATTCTATTATACCAACCCAATTTAAACTTTTTTACACACTTTTTTTCAATACTACAGCCTTTCCTGTGTTTATTTCAGATTGTGACCTGGGGATCACAGACCATGCGCTCAGTGACCGTGACTGGCTTGGGGTATAAAAGTAAAGGGTACAGTGTACACAAACATTCTCTTTGCCAGTCACTTCGGAGCTCTTGGCCTGAACAGTTGGTAATTTGTATTTTTTCAGATACCTCCCTGACGAAGGGCCAATAGGTCTGAAACCGGTAGGAGGATTTTGTACAGGGAGTGGGAACTTATTTATAGGTTCCCACATCCCTTTTGCATTTTGTCAATTCATTCTCTTATTTTTAGGAGCTTTATTTCAGCCCTCCGGGGAGCGGAGAAACAGACCTGCAGGTTAGTGACTCCCCTGATCTACTGTTCTTACTGTGTTTTTGTGTTGGAATTTTTTCGGCACTTTTCAGAGCTATATACCATTTGCCTTCCGCTTGCATAGGAGCAAGTACGCTTACAGGCTGCAGGATCTACGGTCACTATAGCATTTTACAATCTCAGATTCAGACCATCCTGACTCATTTGAGTGGAGCAGGCAAAACGTGAGTACGTTTTACTTAAAGTTATAGCAAAAATATCATACCCAATCTTTTGATTCGGTATGATATCGTTGTATATGACTTTTTCTAAATTAATGTTTTAGAGCGATCCCATCCTAAGCCAAATTACTTAGGCCTTTAGAACAAAATTCTCTCTCCAGCTCCATTTGCGTGGTTCTACTAAATTATCTATTGCCCGAGTTTACTAAATAGACTAAATTAAAATACCCTTCTTGAAAATTGATTCTTAAAAATGGCTGACACGCCTGTTCTCACTCCCTTCCAAATTTGCACTCGTAAGCTGAACCGTGTTCTGCGGTGTCAGTATTTGGCTTCCTGCTGGGAGGATTCCCGTTCCCTCCCCCCAGCTATTCAGAAAACGATCTCGACCCTTGAGGATAAAATTAAATTAGAGGGGCCAACGGCCCAGTTGAGTCGAGATCTACGCGTAGCGGCCCGGAATTGGGGTTCCGCTATTAAGTCAATCAGCCATACCCACTTGAGGAGTAGGGTTGATGAGTTGGCAGGTCAGTTAGTGCCTTACCTAGCCAAACTCACCACGAAAGAATTCGGTCAGAGCTCTGTACTGGCCATCTCGTGGGCTAGGCGACGCTACGGAAAGCGTCTGGGTGGGAATATCATTTCAAACTTCCAGGAATACAGTTCTGTTTTTGTTGGGCATCTGAGTGATGCCCCGTCTAGGAAGACCGCTCCACCGAAGGAGGGGCCTTCCGTTTCACAGACGGGCACCACCACTACAATTCAACCCCTAAATTCAACCTCTACCCAGGCTTCGCCCCAGCCTGGGTGCAGTGATAGGACCGGGGATGAGGCAGTATCCCAGGAGTGGGAGGCCCAGCGTCGCCCCGCTCAGGGGGTGACCGGGACTGTTGACACGTCTCCTATCGCTGTTTCAAATTCTTTTGGTGCGTTGTCGGATCTTCCTTCGACCCCAATCCACTCTAGGAATCTAAACTGTACATTTACTTCTACCCCCCAAAGTCAGAAGCGAAAAAGACATACGCAACCAGGACGGAAAATCACTAGGAGGAGGTTAGATCCATCTGGGGGGTCGGATTCGGATTCCACGGAGGCTGGTGAGACAGCCACCATGGTCTCTCCGGCCCGCTCAGGTGAGTTGGATGGTATTCATCCACTTCCTACTGGGGATCCGGACGTGGTTGTCGGCGACACTCAGATGCTGGCTAGCCAGGGCACTGCTGGGGAGGTCTCTCTGCGTGGGGAGAGCCTGTTGAACTCCTCGAGTGAGGGGAGTTCCTCAGGGACCAGTGTAGAGGCCGGGGGTTTGGTCCTTGAACCAACGATGGCTGGGTCACCCCCTGTTACGAGCGAGGACACCACTCGTTCTAAGTCCCCTGTAGAGTCAGAGGACGAGATATCGTTGAACTCGCAGCATTCATCCTCCCCCCCAGCATCTATGGGCAATGGCTCTGCCAACCCAGGATGCCTCTCGGACCCCGGCAGTGCCACATTACCTAGACGGATAATGAGGCGCACCCAGGGTCGGAGACCCGGCACTTACTCCACCGCGGACTTTTGCATGTTTTCTCAACCTTCTCAACGGAGTAAAGCCGCTGGCAGGACTGACCTAAATTTGTCCTTTAAAGGTGAAAATTTGTATCCTGCCGACGTTACGCGTCATGCCAGTAATCTAAGCTCTGAACGTAAAATCGCAGCTTGGAAACTGGTTCTTAAACCATCTACCTCAATGGTTTTTCTCGGTGATTCAAATTTGTCAAAGGTTCCGAAAGTTACGAGGGAGGATGTGGAGGTACACAGCTTCCCTGGGGCCAAATGCTGGCATTTGACCAAACTTTTGGAACGTTTTGATGCTTCCAGGTATCCCCAGCTTAAGGATGTAATCATTTCTGTTGGGCTGAATGACTGTCTGAGTGAAACGACCCTTCGGTCCAAGAGAAATGCAAGTTTCCAAGAATGCATGTTGCAGGCGTCGTCTACTTTCCCCGACCAGCGGGTCTTTTTTCAACCCGTTTACGGTACGATAGCCCTAGATTTGACTTTCCTAAAGGGAATTCAAGCCTTTAATGAGCACGCACGCAAGTTTTTAGGGAATCGGCCGGTGGCCCATTACCTAAATAAGCATCATGCTCAGGTTAAGCAGAATGGACAGGATCCAGTCCATTGGAGCCGCGAATCGGCGTTTAAAATCATTGAGCATTCCCTTTCCCTTATTGATCATTTAAACTAAATTCGGGGCAAGACGCCAGAGTTAACCGTAACTCGGCCACCTTCCCCTTTAAATCAAACGGCATTATCAACCTATCCAGTAAAAACCTGGATAAGGGTAGCGTTGGCGTTTTGCAAAAGGGCATTAAGTTCGTCCCCACTCCTCGTACTATAGATAGAGGTGACTTACAATCAGCAACTGACGGTCTTGCCCGCCGTCTTCGTCTAAATTTCTTTTTTCACGGTCGAAACAGCGCAACACGTGATCCCAATTTTAGGATAAAATCTACTTGGATGCCTCCATCCAACAACCCTTTCCTAGAATGCGAGCTAAAAACTTTAGACTCTGCTATAAAAAACATCCCAGATGCCCTTCCTAAGAGCAATCTGCCGAAAAACGAACGGATCGCCCTTAAAAATTTAGCTAAAAACAAAGACATCATTATTAAACCAGCTGATAAGGGCGCAGCCATCGTAGTAATGGATAAAAAGGACTATATATCTGAGACTGAACGCCAGCTCAACCATCCAATCCATTACAAAACGTTAGATCAGCCTGTTTTTCCTCTGGCTATTACGAAAATCAATGAAATTTTCCGAGAGCTGAAAGATCTAAAATTTATCGACAAAGGCCAATTCGACTTTCTCGCTTGTCTGTCTGATCCGACACCTAGGAGAATGTATCTTCTCCCTAAAATTCATAAGGAAAAAAACAAGTGGCCCCCCCCCGGGTCGCTTACCGCCAGGCAGACCGATCATTTCCGACTGCGGAAGCGAAAGTTGCGCCTCAGCGGAGTATATTGATCACTTCTTGGCACCGTTGGCAACACGTCATCCATCCTTTTTAAAAGACACCACACATTTCCTTGATGAAATAAAAAAAACAAAAATTCACCCTGACGCTTTTATCGCCACTATTGATGTGGACAGTCTGTATACCAATATTGACAATGTCACAGGTATACAATCTGTAGCAAAAGCTTTTGACAGATATCCGGACCCTAAAAGGCCGGACAAACAAATTTTAGATTTACTCAAAATTAATTTGGAGTACAATGATTTTGAATTCAATGGCAAATGGTATCTACAAACGTGGGGTACTGCCATGGGCAAAAAATTTGCACCAAATTATGCCAACCTCTTTTTGGCAGATTGGGAAAGGGAGGTCTTGGAAAAGGCACCCCTTAAACCCAAATTCTACAGGAGATTTCTGGATGATATTTTCATGATTTGGGAACACTCGGAGGAATCTTTCCACGAGTTTGTAAATTTATTAAATGCACATCATCCATCAATCACTGTTAAAGCAGAATTGGACAAACAATCCATAAATTTCTTAGATACCACTGTGTTTAAAGGGAACAGATTTAATAGTGATGGCATACTAGACACGAAAGTGTACTTCAAACCAACAGATACGTTGGAATTGCTACATAAAAATTCTTACCACCCTCCACACACCTTTTCTGGGATCATCAAATCCCAAATTCTGAGATATCAGAGGATTTGTAATAATCAAAGGGACATAGATGACGCTTGCCGACGGTTATTTTATGCGCTTAAACCACGTGGTTATTCCGATCGATTCCTACGCACGATCAAAAACAAAGTCTTAGGTTCGGATCAGACTTTGATGCTAGGGTGCTCCAATAGATGTAATGGACCAAAATGTAAACTATGTAAAAACAACATAGTTGTTCAATCAGCCACCCTTCCAGGGGGTCCTGGAAATTTGAACACTGAATTCAAACTTTCAACGCAACAAGATTGCAACTCCCCTAACGGTATTTATGGCATTCAATGCGAGAAATGCCATAAAATTTACATTGGGGAAACTGGGATGAGTTTTAGAGATCGAATTAACGTACATTTATCAAATGTACGTTTGAACAAACCCACCCCAGTAGGAATTCATTTTAATGGCAGTGAATGCCATATTGAACACCTAAAGGTATATTTCCTTGAAACTTTGCCAGTTTCCTCTGACAAAGACGTAGACAAGGTTAAACGCCTTGACCTAGAACGTAAATGGCAGATAAAGGTAAGATCGATGACACCAACTGGGATGAATACGGTTCCATCCCCTGCCAATAACGGCGTTATCCCTTTTGTCATACCGTTCTCCGAAACGGCTAAGAAAGCGGCCTCTTTAGCTAAGGGGACTTTCAACAAAATTAAAATCAAGCACCCTAACATCGTTTTTCAACCTTGTGTTACAGCATACAAAAGGGGCAAGAACTTGCACGATCTACTTGTTAGAAGTAGACTGGGCAAGGCCTCATACAACATGCCCGGTAACCCGAGAAACAACGGCTCGACAGAATATACCCAGGGTCCTACTTCAGACGGAGAGGATCCTGGATCCTTGTCTCTTCTCATTGAATTAATGGATGAGACAAACACAGAGTAGTTTATTTCACTTCCAATTGGGCTACATGTCCCCTCGGCCAGTGCCTAATCGGAAGTAGAACAGGGTTTTTCTCCATTTTTTTTAACCGGAGAAATATCAAAGGTAGGATATTCAGAAACCTCTGGCCCCCCTAGGGGCAGGTTTCGCTCATTTTTTTACTCTTCCTTGGGGTAATTCTTTCGGACTTTTTGCTGAAATTTTGGGTTAAGTATTGCTTAGTATGTGCACACCTGTTGGGAGACCAAGGAAACTCCCCGTGTACGGGCCTACTTAACAAACCTTAAGTCCAGCTGATTCAATATGCCAAAGTCATGGAGTGCCACCTGGTGAATGGAGGAGAAATGCCCTGAAAAGACAGTTTTTTCCATGGAAAAGCCCACAACTGAGGGTCAAGGCCGCACGTGGGAACAGCATGAAGACCAGAACCACTGTTTTATTCACCTCAATATATTATTTTCAAACGTTCTTTTGGTTAATTCTGTATTGAATTTCACCAAAATAATGCCTACATATAATTATTTGATCAATATATAATATATACCAGTATTTTATAGGTTGATTACTGATTGTATTTCCGAATTATAAAATTAAACAGAACTAAATTCATTTTAGTCACTCCCAGACCCCTAGGGGTCTGTGTACGAAAGGTTCTGAATGCCAGTGTGTGTACACACACCTTCCAAAACTCAAGGCTGTTTTTTCTAGCCTGAATTCATTTATTCAATCCCCTCTGAAATGATAATTAGAAGGGGTAATGGACTGTAACCAAGTGTATTAACACCAGAATATTGTTGCCCACTAAATTAGGACAATAATATCTAGTTCTAAAACATATTTTCTCGTTGAGTAAATATTTCAAACACAATGGCTATGAGCCTGTGGGATTTAAGGGTCGGGGCACTGTGAAAATGCCCAGTGGAAAGTCAGCCTGACTTCCTAAGCTCTGGGGCCGCTGGAAAATAATGAAAATTATTTTTAAGCACCTTGGATATGACTCTAATGTAAATTTTATCAAATCTCCTTCCCTATTAAGTGTTTGAATTTTATTTATTCTATTATACCAACCCAATTTAAACTTTTTTACACACTTTTTTTCAGTACTACAGCCTTTTCTGTGTTTATTTCAGATTGTGACCTGGGGATCACAGACCATGCGCTCAGTGACCGTGACTGGCTTGGGGTATAAAAGTAAAGGGTACAGTGTACACAAACATTCTCTTTGCCAGTCACTTCGGAGCTCTTGGCCTGAACAGTTGGTAATTTGTATTTTTTCAGATACCTCCCTGACGAAGGGCCAATAGGTCTGAAACCGGTAGGAGGATTTTGTACAGGGAGTGGGAACTTATTTATAGGTTCCCACATCCCTTTTGCATTTTGTCAATTCATTCTCTTATTTTTAGGAACTTTATCTCAGCCCTCCGGGGAGCGGAGAAACAGACCTGCAGGTTAGTGACTCCCCTGATCTACTGTTCTTACTGTGTTTTTGTGTTGGAATTTTTTTGGCACTTTTCAGAGCTATATACCATTTGCCTTCCGCTTGCATAGGAGCAAGTACGCTTACAGGCTGCAGGATCAACGGTCACTATAGCATTTTACAATCTCAGATTCAGACCATCCTGACTCATTTGAGTGGAGCAGGCAAAACGTGAGTACGTTTTACTTAAAGTTATAGCAAAAATATCATACCCAATCTTTTGATTCGGTATGATATCGTTGTATATGACTTTTTCTAAATTAATGTTTTAGAGCGATCCCATCCTAAGCCAAATTACTTAGGCCTTTAGAACAAAATTCTCTCTCCAGCTCCATTTGCGTGGTTCTACTAAATTATCTATTGCCCGAGTTTACTAAATAGACTAATTAAAATACCCTTCTTGAAAATTGACTCTTAAAAATGGCTGACACGCCTGTTCTCACTCCCTTCCAAATTTGCACTCGTAAGCTGAACCGTGTTCTGCGGTGTCAGTATTTGGCTTCCTGCTGGGAGGATTCCCGTTCCCTCCCCCCAGCTATCCAGAAAACGATCTCGACCCTTGAGGATAAAATTAAATTAGAGGGGCCAACGGCCCATTTGAGGCGAGATCTACGCAAAGCGGCCCGGAATTGGGGTTCCGCTATTAAGTCAATCAGCCATACCCACTTGAGGAGTAGGGTTGATGAGTTGGCAGGTCAGTTAGTGCCTTACCTAGCCAAACTCACCACGAAATAATTCGGTCAGAGCTCTGTACTGGCCATCTCGTGGGCTAGGCGACGCTACGGAAAGCGTCTGGGTGGGAATATCATTTCAAACTTCCAGGAATACAGTTCTGTTTTTGTTGGGCATCTGAGTGATGCCCCGTCTAGGAAGACCGCTCCACCGAAGGAGGGGCCTTCCGTTTCACAGACGGGCACCACCACTACAATTCAACCCCTAAATTCAACCTCTACCCAGGCTTCGCCCCAGCCTGGGTGCAGTGATAGGACCGGGGATGAGGCAGTATCCCAGGAGTGGGAGGCCCAGCGTCGCCCCGCTCAGGGGGTGACCGGGACTGTTGACACGTCTCCTATCGCTGTTTCAAATTCTTTTGGTGCGTTGTCGGATCTTCCTTCGACCCCAATCCACTCTAGGAATCTAAACTGTACATTTACTTCTACCCCCCAAAGTCAGAAGCGGAAAAGACATACGCAACCAGGACGGAAAATCACTAGGAGGAGGTTAGATCCATCTGGGGGGTCGGATTCGGATTCCACGGAGGCTGGTGAGACAGCCACCATGGTCTCTCCGGCCCGCTCAGGTGAATTGGATGGTATTCATCCACTTCCTACTGGGGATCCGGACGTGGTTGTCGGCGACACTCAGATGCTGGCTAGCCAGGGCACTGCTGGGGAGGTCTCTCTGCGTGGGGAGAGCCTGTTGAACTCCTCGAGTGAGGGGAGTTCCTCAGGGACCAGTGTGGAGGCCGGGGGTTTGGTCCTTGAACCAACGATGGCTGGGTCACCCCCTGTTACGAGCGAGGACACCACTCGTTCTAAGTCCCCTGTAGAGTCAGAGGACGAGATATCGTTGAACTCGCAGCATTCATCCTCCCCCCCAGCATCTATGGGCAATGGCTCTGCCAACCCAGGATGCCTCTCGGACCCCGGCAGTGCCACATTACCTAGACGGATAATGAGGCGCACCCAGGGTCGGAGACCCGGCACTTACTCCACCGCGGACTTTTGCATGTTTTCTCAACCTTCTCAACGGAGTAGAGCCGCTGGCAGGACTGACCTAAATTTGTCCTTTAAAGGTGAAAATTTGTATCCTGCCGACGTTACGCGTCATGCCAGTAATCTAAGCTCTGAACGTAAAATCGCGGCTTGGAAACTGGTTCTCAAACCATCTACCTCAATGGTTTTTCTCGGTGATTCAAATTTGTCAAAGGTTCCGAAAGTTACGAGGGAGGATGTGGAGGTACACAGCTTCCCTGGGGCCAAATGCTGGCATTTGACCAAACTTTTGGAACGTTTTGATGCTTCCAGGTATCCCCAGCTTAAGGATGTAATCATTTCTGTTGGGCTGAATGACTGTCTGAGTGAAACGACCCTTCGGTCCAAGAGAAATGCAAGTTTCCAAGAATGCATGTTGCAGGCGTCGTCTACTTTCCCCGACCAGCGGGTCTTTTTTCAACCCGTTTACGGTACGATAGCCCTAGATTTGACTTTCCTAAAGGGAATTCAAGCCTTTAATGAGCACGCACGCAAGTTTTTAGGGAATCGGCCGGTGGCCCATTACCTAAATAAGCATCATGCTCAGGTTAAGCAGAATGGACAGGACGCAGTCCATTGGAGCCGCGAATCGGCGTTTAAAATCATTGAGCATTCCCTTTCCCTTATCGATCATTTAAACTAAATTCGGGGCAAGACGCCAGAGTTAACCGTAACTCGGCCACCTTCCCCTTTAAATCAAACGGCATTATCAACCTATCCAGTAAAAACCTGGATAAGGGTAGCATTGGCGTTTTGCAAAAGGGCATTAAGTTCGTCCCCACTCCTCGTACTATAGATAGAGGTGACTTACAATCAGCAACTGACGGTCTTGCCCGCCGTCTTCGTCTAAATTTCTTTTTTCACGGTCGAAACAGCGCAACACGTGATCCCAATTTTAGGATAAAATCTACTTGGATGCCTCCATCCAACAACCCTTTCCTAGAATGCGAGCTAAAAACTTTAGACTCTGCTATAAAAAACATCCCAGATGCCCTTCCTAAGAGCAATCTGCCGAAAAACGAACGGATCGCCCTTAAAAATTTAGCTAAAAACAAGGACATCGTTATTAAACCAGCTGATAAGGGCGCAGCCATCGTAGTAATGGATAAAAAGGACTATATATCTGAGACTGAACGCCAGCTCAGCCATCCAATCCACTACAAAACGTTAGATCAGCCTGTTTTTCCTCAGGCTATTACGAAAATCAATGAAATTTTCCGAGAGCTGAAAGATCTAAAATTTATCGACAAAGGCCAATTCGACTTTCTCGCTTGTCTGTCTGATCCGACACCTAGGAGAATGTATCTTCTCCCTAAAATTCATAAGGAAAAAAACAAGTGGCCCCCCCCCGGGTCGCTTACCGCCAGGCAGACCGATCATTTCCGACTGCGGAAGCGAAAGTTGCGCCTCAGCGGAGTATATTGATCACTTCTTGGCACCGTTGGCAACACGTCATCCATCCTTTTTAAAAGACACCACACATTTCCTTGATGAAATAAAAAAAACAAAAATTCACCCTGACGCTTTTATCGCCACTATTGATGTGGACAGTCTGTATACTAATATTGACAATGTCACAGGTATACAATCTGTAGCAAAAGCTTTTGACAGATATCCGGACCCTAAAAGGCCGGACAAACAAATTTTAGATTTACTCAAAATTAATTTGGAGTACAATGATTTTGAATTCAATGGCAAATGGTATCTACAAACGTGGGGTACTGCCATGGGCAAAAAATTTGCACCAAATTATGCCAACCTCTTTTTGGCAGATTGGGAAAGGGAGGTCTTGGAAAAGGCACCCCTTAAACCCAAATTCTACAGGAGATTTCTGGATGATATTTTCATGATTTGGGAACACTCGGAGGAATCTTTCCACGAGTTTGTAAATTTATTAAATACACATCATCCATCAATCACTGTTAAAGCAGAATTGGACAAACAATCCATAAATTTCTTAGATACCACTGTGTTTAAAGGGAACAGATTTAATAGTGATGGCATACTAGACACGAAAGTGTACTTCAAACCAACAGATACGTTGGAAATGCTACATAAAAATCCTTACCACCCTCCACACACCTTTTCTGGGATCATCAAATCCCAAATTCTGAGATATCAGAGGATTTGTAATAATCAAAGGGACATAGATGACGCTTGCCGACGGTTATTTTATGCGCTTAAACCACGTGGTTATTCCGATCGATTCCTACGCACGATCAAAAACAAAGTCTTAGGTTCGGATCAGACTTTGATGCTAGGGTGCTCCAATAGATGTAATGGACCAAAATGTAAACTATGTAAAAACAACATAGTTGTTCAATCAGCCACCCTTCCAGGGGGTCCTGGAAATTTGAACACTGAATTCAAACTTTCAACGCAACAAGATTGCAACTCCCCTAACGGTATTTATGGCATTCAATGCGAGAAATGCCATAAAATTTACATTGGGGAAACTGGGATGAGTTTTAGAGATCGAATTAACGTACATTTATCAAATGTACGTTTGAACAAACCCACCCCAGTAGGAATTCATTTTAATGGCAGTGAATGCCATATCGAACACCTAAAGGTATATTTCCTTGAAACTTTGCCAGTTTCCTCTGACAAAGACGTAGACAAGGTTAAACGCCTTGACCTAGAACGTAAATGGCAGATAAAGGTAAGATCGATGACACCAACTGGGATGAATACGGTTCCATCCCCTGCCAATAACGGCGTTATCCCTTTCGTCATACCGTTCTCCGAAACGGCTAAGAAAGCGGCCTCTTTAGCTAAGGGGACTTTCAACAAAATTAAAATCAAGCACCCTAACATCGTTTTTCAACCTTGTGTTACAGCATACAAAAGGGGCAAGAACTTGCGCGATCTACTTGTTAGAAGTAGACTGGGCAAGGCCTCATACAACATGCCCGGTAACCCAAGGAACAACGGCTCGACAGAATATACCCAGGTTCCTACTTCAGACGGAGAGGATCCTGGATCCTTGTCTCTTCTCATTGAATTAATGGATGAGACAAACACAGAGTAGTTTATTTCACTTCCAATTGGGCTACATGTCCCCTCGGCCAGTGCCTAATCGGAAGTAGAACAGGGTTTTTCTCCATTTTTTTAACCGGAGAAATATCAAAGGTAGGATATTCAGAAACCTCTGGCCCCCCTAGGGGCAGGTTTCGCTCATTTTTTTTACTCTTCCTTGGGGTAATTCTTTCGGACTTTTTGCTGAAATTTTGGGTTAAGTATTGCTTAGTATGTGCACACCTGTTGGGAGACCAAGGAAACTCCCCGTGTACGGGCCTACTTAACAAACCTTAAGTCCCTTTCGGGTGACTTTTTATCACCTACCTACCACCACTAAATTCTAAAACACCCTCTAAATTAGAGGAGTGTTTGCCTTTTAGACCTAACTCTAAATTCAATTTCCGCTGAGAGTTATTCAAAGGAGCCACTCAGTGACAATCCTTTACTCTCACGAGTCTATCCTGCCTTCCCTGTTCACTGCTTCCCCTAATCCTACGCCTAACCCTAACCCTAACCCTAACCCTAACCCTAACCCTAACCCTAACCCTAACCCTAACCCTAACCCTAACCCTAACCCCTACAATCAAAGGGACATAGATGACGCTTGCCGACGGTTATTTTATGCGCTTAAACCACGTGGTTATTCCGATCGATTCCTACGCACGATCAAAAACAAAGTCTTAGGTTCGGATCAGACTTTGATGCTAGGGTGCTCCAATAGATGTAATGGACCAAAATGTAAACTATGTAAAAACAACATAGTTGTTCAATCAGCCACCCTTCCAGGGGGTCCTGGAAATTTGAACACTGAATTCAAACTTTCAACGCAACAAGATTGCAACTCCCCTAACGGTATTTATGGCATTCAATGCGAGAAATGCCATAAAATTTACATTGGGGAAACTGGGATGAGTTTTAGAGATCGAATTAACGTACATTTATCAAATGTACGTTTGAACAAACCCACCCCAGTAGGAATTCATTTTAATGGCAGTGAATGCCATATTGAACACCTTAAGGTATATTTCCTTGAAACTTTGCCAGTTTCCTCTGACAAAGACGTAGACAAGGTTAAACGCCTTGACCTAGAACGTAAATGGCAGATAAAGGTAAGATCGATGACACCAACTGGGATGAATACGGTTCCATCCCCTGCCAATAACGGCGTTATCCCTTTCGTCATACCGTTCTCCGAAACGGCTAAGAAAGCGGCCTCTTTAGCTAAGGGGACTTTCAACAAAATTAAAATCAAGCACCCTAACATCGTTTTTCAACCTTGTGTTACAGCATACAAAAGGGGCAAGAACTTGCGCGATCTACTTGTTAGAAGTAGACTGGGCAAGGCCTCATACAACATGCCCAGTAACCCGAGAAACAACGGCTCGACAGAATATACCCAGGGTCCTACTTCAGACGGAGAGGATCCTGGATCCTTGTCTCTTCTCATTGAATTAATGGATGAGACAAACACAGAGTAGTTTATTTCACTTCCAATTGGGCTACATGTCCCCTCGGCCAGTGCCTAATCGGAAGTAGAACAGGGTTTTTCTCCATTTTTTTAACCGGAGAAATATCAAAGGTAGGATATTCAGAAACCTCTGGCCCCCCTAGGGGCAGGTTTCGCTCATTTTTTTACTCTTCCTTGGGGTAATTCTTTCGGACTTTTTGCTGAAATTTTGGGTTAAGTATTGCTTAGTATGTGCACACCTGTTGGGAGACCAAGGAAACTCCCCGTGTACGGGCCTACTTAACAAACCTTAAGTCCCTTTCGGGTGACTTTTTATCACCTACCTACCACCACTAAATTCTAAAACACCCTCTAAATTAGAGGAGTGTTTGCCTTTTAGACCTAACTCTAAATTCAATTTCCGCTGAGAGTTATTCAAAGGAGCCACTCAGTGACAATCCTTTACTCTCACGAGTCTATCCTGCCTTCCCTGTTCACTGCTTCCCCTAATCCTACGCCTAACCCTAACCCTAACCCTAACCCTAACCCTAACCCTAACCCTAACCCTAACCCTAACCCTAACCCTAACCCCTACAATCAAAGGGACATAGATGACGCTTGCCGACGGTTATTTTATGCGC
Organism: Flabesymbios commensalis; assembly: GCA_964017125.1. Classification (NCBI taxonomy): domain Eukaryota; kingdom Metazoa; phylum Annelida; class Polychaeta; order Terebellida; family Flabelligeridae; genus Flabesymbios; species Flabesymbios commensalis. The sequence goes on along the minus strand of CAXHKU010000799.1, from coordinate 5,122 downwards.
TTAAACCACGTGGTTATTCCGATCGATTCCTACGCACGATCAAAAACAAAGTCTTAGGTTCGGATCAGACTTTGATGCTAGGGTGCTCCAATAGATGTAATGGACCAAAATGTAAACTATGTAAAAACAACATAGTTGTTCAATCAGCCACCCTTCCAGGGGGTCCTGGAAATTTGAACACTGAATTCAAACTTTCAACGCAACAAGATTGCAACTCCCCTAACGGTATTTATGGCATTCAATGCGAGAAATGCCATAAAATTTACATTGGGGAAACTGGGATGAGTTTTAGAGATCGAATTAACGTACATTTATCAAATGTACGTTTGAACAAACCCACCCCAGTAGGAATTCATTTTAATGGCAGTGAATGCCATATTGAACACCTTAAGGTATATTTCCTTGAAACTTTGCCAGTTTCCTCTGACAAAGACGTAGACAAGGTTAAACGCCTTGACCTAGAACGTAAATGGCAGATAAAGGTAAGATCGATGACACCAACTGGGATGAATACGGTTCCATCCCCTGCCAATAACGGCGTTATCCCTTTCGTCATACCGTTCTCCGAAACGGCTAAGAAAGCGGCCTCTTTAGCTAAGGGGACTTTCAACAAAATTAAAATCAAGCACCCTAACATCGTTTTTCAACCTTGTGTTACAGCATACAAAAGGGGCAAGAACTTGCGCGATCTACTTGTTAGAAGTAGACTGGGCAAGGCCTCATACAACATGCCCAGTAACCCGAGAAACAACGGCTCGACAGAATATACCCAGGGTCCTACTTCAGACGGAGAGGATCCTGGATCCTTGTCTCTTCTCATTGAATTAATGGATGAGACAAACACAGAGTAGTTTATTTCACTTCCAATTGGGCTACATGTCCCCTCGGCCAGTGCCTAATCGGAAGTAGAACAGGGTTTTTCTCCATTTTTTTAACCGGAGAAATATCAAAGGTAGGATATTCAGAAACCTCTGGCCCCCCTAGGGGCAGGTTTCGCTCATTTTTTTACTCTTCCTTGGGGTAATTCTTTCGGACTTTTTGCTGAAATTTTGGGTTAAGTATTGCTTAGTATGTGCACACCTGTTGGGAGACCAAGGAAACTCCCCGTGTACGGGCCTACTTAACAAACCTTAAGTCCCTTTCGGGTGACTTTTTATCACCTACCTACCACCACTAAATTCTAAAACACCCTCTAAATTAGAGGAGTGTTTGCCTTTTAGACCTAACTCTAAATTCAATTTCCGCTGAGAGTTATTCAAAGGAGCCACTCAGTGACAATCCTTTACTCTCACGAGTCTATCCTGCCTTCCCTGTTCACTGCTTCCCCTAATCCTACGCCTAACCCTAACCCTAACCCTAACCCTAACCCTAACCCTAACCCTAGCGCACCCAGGGTCGGAGACCCGGCACTTACTCCACCGCGGACTTTTGCATGTTTTCCCAACCTTCTCAACGGAGTAGAGCCGCTGGCAGGACTGACCTAAATTTGTCCTTTAAAGGTGAAAATTTGTATCCTGCCGACGTTACGCGTCATGCCAGTAATCTAAGCTCTGAACGTAAAATCGCGGCTTGGAAACTGGTTCTCAAACCATCTACCTCAATGGTTTTTCTCGGTGATTCAAATTTGTCAAAGGTTCCGAAAGTTACGAGGGAGGATGTGGAGGTGCACAGCTTCCCTGGGGCCAAATGCTGGCATTTGACCAAACTTTTGGAACGTTTTGATGCTTCCAGGTAACCCCAGCTTAAGGATGTAATCATTTCTGTTGGGCTGAATGACTGTCTGAGTGAAACGACCCTTCGGGCCAAGAGAAATGCAAGTTTCCAAGAATGCATGTTGCAGGCGTCGTCTACTTTCCCCGACCAGCGGGTCTTTTTTCAACCCGTTTACGGTACGATAGCCCTAGATTTGACTTTCCTAAAGGGAATTCAAGCCTTTAATGAGCACGCACGCAAGTTTTTAGGGAATCGGCCGGTGGCCCATTACCTAAATAAGCATCATGCTCAGGTTAAGCAGAATGGACAGGACGCAGTCCATTGGAGCCGCGAATCGGCGTTTAAAATCATTGAGCATTCCCTTTCCCCTATCGATCATTTAAACTAAATTCGGGGCAAGACGCCAGAGTTAACCGTAACTCGGCCACCTTCCCCTTTAAATCAAACGGCATTATCAACCTATCCAGTAAAAACCTGGATAAGGGTAGCGTTGGCGTTTTGCAAAAGGGCATTAAGTTCGTCCCCACTCCTCGTACTATAGATAGAGGTGACTTACAATCAGCAACTGACGGTCTTGCCCGCCGTCTTCGTCTAAATTTCTTTTTTCATGGTCGAAACAGCGCAACACGTGATCCCAATTTTAGGATAAAATCTACTTGGATGCCTCCATCCAACAACCCTTTCCTAGAATGCGAGCTAAAAACTTTAGACTCTGCTATAAAAAACATCCCAGATGCCCTTCCTAAGAGCAATCTGCCGAAAAACGAACGGATCGCCCTTAAAAATTTAGCTAAAAACAAAGACATCGTTATTAAACCAGCTGATAAGGGCGCAGCCATCGTAGTAATGGATAAAAAGGACTATATATCTGAGACTGAACGCCAGCTCAGCCATCCAATCCACTACAAAACGCTAGATCAGCCTGTTTTTCCTCAGGCTATTACGAAAATCAATGAAATTTTCCGAGAGCTGAAAGATCTAAAATTTATCGACAAAGGCCAATTCGACTTTCTCGCTTGTCTGTCTGATCCGACACCTAGGAGAATGTATCTTCTCCCTAAAATTCATAAGGAAAAAAACAAGTGGCCCCCCCCGGGTCGCTTACCGCCAGGCAGACCGATCATTTCCGACTGCGGAAGCGAAAGTTGCGCCTCAGCGGAGTATATTGATCACTTCTTGGCACCGTTGGCAACACGTCATCCATCCTTTTTAAAAGACACCACACATTTCCTTGATGAAATAAAAAAAACAAAAATTCACCCTGACGCTTTTATCGCCACTATTGATGTGGACAGTCTGTATACTAATATTGACAATGTCACAGGTATACAATCTGTAGCAAAAGCTTTTGACAGATATCCGGACCCTAAAAGGCCGGACAAACAAATTTTAGATTTACTCAAAATTAATTTGGAGTACAATGATTTTGAATTCAATGGCAAATGGTATCTACAAACGTGGGGTACTGCCATGGGCAAAAAATTTGCACCAAATTATGCCAACCTCTTTTTGGCAGATTGGGAAAGGGAGGTCTTGGAAAAGGCACCCCTTAAACCCAAATTCTACAGGAGATTTCTGGATGATATTTTCATGATTTGGGAACACTCGGAGGAATCTTTCCACGAGTTTGTAAATTTATTAAATGCACATCATCCATCAATCACTGTTAAAGCAGAATTGGACAAACAATCCATAAATTTCTTAGATACCACTGTGTTTAAAGGGAACAGATTTAATAGTGATGGCATACTAGACACGAAAGTGTACTTCATACCAACAGATACGTTGGAATTGCTACATAAAAATTCTTACCACCCTCCACACACCTTTTCTGGGATCATCAAATCCCAAATTCTGAGATATCAGAGGATTTGTAATAATCAAAGGGACATAGATGACGCTTGCCGACGGTTATTTTATGCGCTTAAACCACGTGGTTATTCCGATCGATTCCTACGCACGATCAAAAACAAAGTCTTAGGTTCGGATCAGACTTTGATGCTAGGGTGCTCCAATAGATGTAATGGACCAAAATGTAAACTATGTAAAAACAACATAGTTGTTCAATCAGCCACCCTTCCAGGGGGTCCTGGAAATTTGAACACTGAATTCAAACTTTCAACGCAACAAGATTGCAACTCCCCTAACGGTATTTATGGCATTCAATGCGAGAAATGCCATAAAATTTACATTGGGGAAACTGGGATGAGTTTTAGAGATCGAATTAACGTACATTTATCAAATGTACGTTTGAACAAACCCACCCCAGTAGGAATTCATTTTAATGGCAGTGAATGCCATATCGAACACCTAAAGGTATATTTCCTTGAAACTTTGCCAGTTTCCTCTGACAAAGAGGTAGACAAGGTTAAACGCCTTGACCTAGAACGTAAATGGCAGATAAAGGTAAGATCGATGACACCAACTGGGATGAATACGGTTCCATCCCCTGCCAATAACGGCGTTATCCCTTTCGTCATACCGTTCTCCGAAACGGCTAAGAAAGCGGCCTCTTTAGCTAAGGGGGCTTTCAACAAAATTAAAATCAAGCACCCTAACATCGTTTTTCAGCCTTGTGTTACAGCATACAAAAGGGGCAAGAACTTGCGCGATCTACTTGTTAGAAGTAGACTGGGCAAGGCCTCATACAACATGCCCGGTAACCCAAGGAACAACGGCTCGACAGAATATACCCAGGGTCCTACTTCAGACGGAGAGGATCCTGGATCCTTGTCTCTTCTCATTGAATTAATGGATGAGACAAACACAGAGTAGTTTATTTCACTTCCAATTGGGCTACATGTCCCCTCGGCCAGTGCCTAATCGGAAGTAGAACAGGGTTTTTCTCCATTTTTTTAACCGGAGAAATATCAAAGGTAGGATATTCAGAAACCTCTGGCCCCCCTAGGGGCAGGTTTCGCTCATTTTTTTTACTCTTCCTTGGGGTAATTCTTTCGGACTTTTTGCTGAAATTTTGGGTTAAGTATTGCTTAGTATGTGCACACCTGTTGGGAGACCAAGGAAACTCCCCGTGTACGGGCCTACTTAACAAACCTTAAGTCCCTTTCGGGTGACTTTTTATCACCTACCTACCACCACTAAATTCTAAAACACCCTTTAAATTAGAGGAGTGTTTGCCTTTTAGACCTAACTCTAAATTCAATTTCCGCTGAGAGTTATTCAAAGGAGCCACTCAGTGACAATCCTTTACTCTCACGAGTCTATCCTGCCTTCCCTGTTCACTGCTTCCCCTAATCCTACGCCTAACCCTAACCCTAACCCTAACCCTAACCCTAACCCTAACCCTAACCCTAACCTAACCCTAACCCTAACCCTAACCCTAACCCTAACCCTAACCCAATTGGGCTACATGTCCCCTCGGCCAGTGCCTAATCGGAAGTAGAACAGG
>CAXHKU010000798.1:0-85788 GCA_964017125.1 Flabesymbios commensalis | reverse complement strand
ATTAATCAAACTTCGCCAAATTTGCAGGGAAGTTGCCGTAATACCAGCCGATGGTGCCTGCGAAACTACATCGAAAACGGTTGAGAATTGACGTCTGAATTGACGTCTAAATGAATAACTTTTAACAATACTCAATCAAATTTCACACCAATCTCATTAATAACTTTTGCATTAATTAATCAAACTTCGCCAAATTTAAAGTGAAGTTGTCGCAATAACAGCCGATGTTGCCTACAAAACTACATGGAAAACGGTTGAGAATTGACGTCTGAATTGACGTCTAAATGAATAACTTTTAATAATAGTCAATCAAATTTCACACCAAGCCCATTAATAATTTTTGCAGTAATTTATCAAACTTCGCCAAATTTACAGGGAAGTTGCCGTAATACCAGCCGATGTTGCCTGCAAAACTACATGGAAAACAGTTAAGAATTGACGTCTGAATTGAGTCTAAATGAATAACTTTTAATAATACTCAATCAAATTTTACACCAAGCTCATTAATAACTTCTGCAATAATTAATCAAACTTCGCCAAATTCACACGGAAGTTGCCGTAATACCAGCCGATGGTGCCTGCGAAACTACATCGAAAACGGTTGAGAATTGACGTCTGAATTGACGTCTAAATGAATAACTTTTAACAATACTCAATCAAATTTCATACCAATCTCATTAATAACTTTTGCAGTAATTAATCAAACTTCGCCAAATTTAGTGGGAAGTTGCCGCAATAACTGTCAATGCTGCCTGCAAAACTACATGGAAAACGGTTAAGAATTGACGTCTGAATTGACGTCTAAATGAATAACTTTTTATAATAGTCAATCAAATTTCACACCAAGCTCATTATTAACTTCTGCAATAATTAATCAAACTTCGCCAAATTCACACGGAAGTTTCCGTAATATTAGCCGATGGTGCCTGCGAAACTACATCGAAAACGGTTGAGAATTGACGTCTGAATTGACGTCTAAATGAATAACTTTTAACAATACTCAATCAAATTTCACACCAATCTCATTAATAACTTTTGCAGTAATTAATCAAACTTCGCCAAATTTACAGGGAAGTTGCCGTAATAGCTGCCAATGTTGCCTGCAAAACTACATGAAAAACGGTTGAGAATTGACGTCTGAATTGACGTCTAAATGAATAAATTTTAATAATATTTAATCAATTTTCACACCAAGCTCATTAATAATTATTGCAGTAATTAATCAAACTTCGCCAAATTTACAGGGAAGTTGCCGTGATACCAGCCGATGGTGCCTGCAAAACTACATCGAAAACGGTTGAGAATTGACGTCTGAATTGACGTATAAATGAATAACTTTTAATAATACTCAATCAAATTTCACACCAATCTCATTAATAACTTTTGCAATAATTAATCAAACTTCGCCAAATTTACAGGGAAGTTGCCGTAATAACAGCCAATGTTGCCTGCATAACTACATGGAAAACGGATGAGAATTGACGTCTGAATTGACGTCTAAATGAATAACTTTTAATAATAGTCAATCAAATTTCACACCAAGCTCATTAATAACTTCTGCAATATTTAATCAAACTTCGCCAAATTCACACGGAAGTTGCCGTAATACCAGCCGATGGTGCCTGCGAAACTACATCGAAAACGGTTGAGAATTGACGTCTGAATGAACGTCTAAATGAATAACTTTTAACAATACTCTATCAAATTTCACACCAATTTCATTAATAACTTTTGCATTAATTAATCAAACTTCGCCAAATTTAAAGGGGAGTTGCCGTAATAACAGCCGATGTTGCCTGCAAAACTACATGGAAAACGGTTGAGAATTGACGTCTGAATTGACGTCTAAATGAATAACTTTTAATAATACTCAATCAAATTTCACAACAATCTCATTAATAATTTTTGCGGTAATAAATCAAACTTCGCCAAATTTATAGGGAAGTTGCCGTAATACCAGCCGATGGTGCCTGCAAAACTACGTGGAAAACAGTTAAGAATTGACGTCTGAATTGACGTCTAAATGAATAACTTTTAATAATACTCAATCAAATTTCACAACAATCTCATTAATAACTTTTGCAGTAATTAATCAAACTTCGCCAAATTTACAGGGAAGTTGCCGTAATAACAGCCAATGTTGCCTGCAAAACTACATGGAAAACGGTTGAGAATTGACGTCTAAATTGGCGTCTAAATGAATAACTTTTATTAATAGTCAATCAAATTTCACACCAAGCTCATTAATAACTTCTGCAATAATTAATCAAACTTCGCCAAATTCACACGGAAGTTGCCGTAATATTAGCCTATGGTGCCTGCGAAAATACATCGAAAACGGTTGAGAATTGACGTCTGAATTGACGTCTAAATGAATAACTTTTAATAATACTCAATCAAATTTCACAACAATCTCATTAATAACTTTTGCAGTAATTAATCAAACTTCGCCAAATTTACAGGGAAGTTGCCGTAATAACAGCCAATGTTGCCTGCAAAACTACATGGAAAACGGTTCAGAATTGACATCTGAATTGACGTCTAAATGAATAACTTTTAATAATAGTCAATCAAATTTCACACCAAGCCCATTAATACTTTTTGCAGTAATTAATCAAACTTCGCCAAATTTACAGGGAAGTTGCCGTAATACCAGCCGATGGTGCCTGCAAAACTACATGGAAAACAGTTAAGAATTGACGTCTGAATTGAGTCTAAATGAATAACTTTTAATAATACTCAATCAAATTTTACACCAAGCTCATTAATAACTTCTGCAATAATTAATCAAACTTCGCCAAATTCACACGGAAGTTGCCGTAATACCAGCCGATGGTGCCTGCGAAACTACATCGAAAACGGTTGAGAATTGACGTCTGAATTGACGTCTAAATGAATAACTTTTAACAATACTCAATCAAATTTCACACCAATCTCATTAATAACTTTTGCAGTAATTAATGAAACTTCGCCAAATTTACAGGGAAGTTGCCGTAATACCAGCCGATCGTGCCTGCGAAACTACATCGAAAACGGTTGAGAATTGACGTCTGAATTGACGTCTAAATGAATAACTTTTAACAATACTCAATCAAATTTCAAACCAATCTCATTAATAACTTTTGCAGTAATTAATCAAACTTCGCCAAATTTAGTGGGAAGTTGCCGTAATAACTGCCAATGTTGCCTGCAAAACTACATGGAAAACGGTTAAGAATTGACGTCTGAATTGACGTCTAAATGAATAACTTTTTATAATAGTCAATCAAATTTCACACCAAGCTCATTATTAACTTCTGCAATAATTAATCAAACTTCGCCAAATTTACACGGAAGTTGCCGTAATACCAGCTGATGGTGCCTGCAAAACTACATCGAAAACGGTTGAGAATTGACGTCTGAATTGACATCTAAATGAATATCTTTTAATAATTGTCAATCAATTTTCACACCAAGCTCATTAATAATTATAGCAGTAATTAATCAAACTTCGCCAAATTTACAGGGAAGTTGCCGTAATAACAGCCAATGTTGCCTGCAAAACTACATGGAAAACGGTTGAGAATTGACGTCTAAATTGACGTCTAAATGAATAACTTTTATTAATAGTCAATCAAATTTCACACCAAGCTCATTAATAACTTCTGCAATAATTAATCAAACTTCGCCAAATTCACACGGAAGTTGCCGTAATATTAGCCGATGGTGCCTGCGAAACTACATCGAAAACGGTTGAGAATTGACGTCTGAATTGACGTCTAAATGAATAACTTTTAATAATACTCAATCAAATTTCACAACAATCTCATTAATAACTTTTGCAGTAATTAATCAAACTTCGCCAAATTTACAGGGAAGTTGCCGTAATAACAGCCAATGTTGCCTGCAAAACTACATGGAAAACGGTTGAGAATTGACGTCTGAATTGACGTCTAAATGAATAACTTTTAATAATAGTCAATCAAATTTCACACCAAGCCCATTAATACTTTTTGCAGTAATTAATCAAACTTCGCCAAATTTACAGGGAAGTTGCCGTAATACCAGCCGATGGTGCCTGCAAAACTACATGGAAAACAGTTAAGAATTGACGTCTGAATTGAGTCTAAATGAATAACTTTTAATAATACTCAATCAAATTTTACACCAAGCTCATTAATAACTTCTGCAATAATTAATCAAACTTCGCCAAATTCACACGGAAGTTGCCGTAATACCAGCCGATGGTGCCTGCGAAACTACATCGAAAACGGTTGAGAATTGACGTCTGAATTGACGTCTAAATGAATAACTTTTAACAATACTCAATCAAATTTCACACCAATCTCATTAATAACTTTTGCAGTAATTAATCAAACTTCGCCAAATTTAGTGGGAAGTTGCCGTAATAACTGCCAATGTTGCCTGCAAAACTACATGGAAAACGGTTAAGAATTGACGTCTGAATTGACGTCTAAATGAATAACTTTTTATAATTTCACACCAAGCTCAATAATAATTGTTGCAGTAATTAATCAAACTTCGCCAAATTTACAGGGAAGTTGCCGTAATACCAGCTGATGGTGCCTGCAAAACTACATGGAAAACAGTTAAGAATTGACGTCTGAATTGACGTCTAAATGAATAACTTTTAATAATACTCAATCGAATTTTACACCAAGCTCATTAATAACTTCTGCAATAATTAATCAAACTTCGCCAAATTCACACGAAAGTTGCCGTAATACCAGCCGATGGTGCCTGCGAAACTACATCGAAAACGGCTGAGAATTGACGTCTGAATTGACGTCTAAATGAATAACTTTTAACAATACTCAATCAAATTTCACACCAATCTCATTAATAACTTTTGCAGTAATTAATCAAACTTCGCCAAAATCAAACTTCGCCATTTAGACGTCTGAATTGACGTCTAAATGAATAACTTTTAATAATACTCAATCAAATTTCAAACCAATCTCATTAATAACTTTTGCAGTAATTAATCAAACTTTGCCAAATTAACAGGGAAGTTGCCGTAATAGCAGCCAATGTTGCCTGCGAAACTACATGGAAAACGGTTGAGAATTGACGTCTGAATTGACGTCTAAATGAATAACTTTTAATAATAATCAATCAAATTTCACACCAAGCTCATTAATAATTTTTGCAGTAATTAATCAAACTTCGCCAAATTTACAGGGAAGTTGCCGTAATACCAGCCGATGGTGCCTGCAAAACTACATCGAAAACGGTTGAGAATTGACGTCTGAATTGACGTCTAAATGAATAACTTTTAATAATACTCAATCAAATTTCAAACCAATCTCATTAATAACTTCAGCAGTAATTAATCAAACTTCGCCAAATTTACAGGGAAATTGCCGTAATACCAGCCGATGGTGACTGCAAAATTACATGGAAAAAAGTTGAGAAGTGACGTCTGAATTGACGTTTAAATGAATAACTTTTAATAATACTCAATCAAATTTCACAACAAACTCTTTAATAATTGTTGCAATAATTAATCAAACTTCGCCAAATTCACACGGAAGTTGCCGTAATACCAGCCGATGGTGCCTGCGAAACTACATCGAAAACGGCTGAGAATTGACGTCTGAATTGACGTCTAAATGAATAACTTTTAACAATACTCAATCAAATTTCACACCAATCTCATTAATAACTTTTGCAGTAATTAATCAAACTTCGCCAAATTTACAGGGAAGTTGCCGTAATACCAGCCGATGGTGCCTACAAAACTACATCGAAAACGGTTGAGAATTGACATCTGAATTGACGTATAAATGAATGACTTTTAATAATACTCAATCAAATTTCACACCAATCTCATTAATAACTTTTGCAGTAATTAATCAAACTTCGCCAAATTTACAGGGAAATTGCCGTAATAACAGCCAATGTTGCCTGCAAAACTACATGGAAAACGGTTGAGAATTGACGTCTGAATTGACGTCTAAATGAATAACTTTTAATAATACTCAATCAAATTTCACAACAATCTCATTAATAACTTTTGCAGTAATTAATCAAACTTCGCCAAATTTGCAGGGAATTTGCCGTAATAACAGCCAATGTTGCCTGCAAAACTACATGGAAAACGCTTGAGAATTGACGTCTCAATTGACGTCTAAATGAATAACTTTTAATAATAGTCAATCAAATTTCACACCAAGCCCATTAATAATTTTTGCAGTAATTAATCAAACTTCGCCAAATTTACAGGGAAGTTGCCGTAATACCAGCCGATGGTGCCTGCAAAACTACATGGAAAACAGTTAAGAATTGACGTCTGAATTGACGTCTAAATGAATAACTTTTAATAATACTCAATCAAATTTCACAACAAACTCTTTAATAATTGTTGCAGTATTAAATCAAACTTCGCAAAGTTTACATTAATCATACTTCGCCAAATTTACAGGGAAGTTGCCGTAATAACAGCCGATGTTGCCTACAAAACTACATGGAAAACGGTTGAGAATTGACGTCTGAATTGACGTCTAAATGAATAACTTTTAATAGTACTCAATCAAATTTCACACCAAGCTCGTTAATAACTTCTGCAATAATTAATCTAACTTCGCCAAATTTACAATTATGTTGCCGTAATACCAGCCGATGATGCCTGCAAAACTATATGGAAAACGGTTGAGAATTGACGTCTGAATTGACGTCTAAATGAAAAACTTTTAATAATAGTCAATCAAATTTCACACCAAGCTCAATAATAATTGTTGCAGTAATTAATCAAACTTCGCCAAATTTACAGGGAAGTTGCCGTAATACCAGCTGATGGTGCCTGCAAAACTACATGGAAAACAGTTAAGAATTGACGTCTGAATTGACGTCTAAATGAATAACTTTTAATAATACTCAATCGAATTTTACACCAAGCTCATTAATAACTTCTGCAATAATTAATCAAACTTCGCCAAATTCACACGGAAGTTGCCGTAATATCAGCCGATGGTGCCTGCGAAACTACATCGAAAACGGCTGAGAATTGACGTTTGAATTGACGTCTAAATGAATAACTTTTACCAATACTCAATCAAATTTCACACCAATCTCATTAATAACTTTTGCAGTAATTAATTAAACTTCGCCAAATTTACAGGGAAGTTGCTGTAATACCAGCCGATGGTGCCTGCAAAACTACATCGAAAACGGTTGAGAATTGACGTCTGAATTGACGTATAAATGAATGACTTTTAATAATACTCAATCAAATTTCACACCAATCTCATTAATAACTTTTGCAGTAATTAATCAAACTTCGCCAAATTTACAGGGAAATTGCCATAATAACAGCCAATGTTGCCTGCAAAACTACATGGAAAACGGTTGAGAATTGACGTCTGAATTGACGTCTAAATGAATAACTTTTAATAATACTCAATCAAATTTCACAACAATCTCATTAATAACTTTTGCAGTAATTAATCAAACTTCGCCAAATTTACAGGGAATTTGCCGTAATAACAGCCAATGTTGCCTGCAAAACTGCATGGAAAACGCTTGAGAATTGACGTCTCAATTGACGTCTAAATGAATAACTTTTAATAATAGTCAATCAAATTTCACACCAAGCCCATTAAAAATTTTTGCAGTAATTAATCAAACTTCGCCAAATTTACAGGGAAGTTGCCGTAATACCAGCCGATGGTGCCTGCAAAACTACATGGAAAACAGTTAAGAATTGACGTCTGAATTGACGTCTAAATGAAAAACTTTTAATAATACTCAATCAAATTTTACACCAAGCTCATTAATAACTTCTGCAATAATTAATCAAACTTCGCCAAATTCACACGGAAGTTGCCGTAATACCAGCCGATGGTGCCTGCGAAACTACATCAAAAACGGTTGAGAATTGACGTCTGAATTGACGTCTAAATGAATAACTTTTAACAATACTCAATCAAATTTCACACCAATCTCATTAATAACTTTTGCAGTAATTAATCAAACTTCGCCAAATTTACAGGGAAGTTGCCGTAATAACTGCCAATGTTGCCTGCAAAACTACATGGAAAACGGTTAAGAATAGACGTCTGAATTGACGTCTAAATGAATAACTTTTTATAATAGTCAATCAAATTTCACACCAAGCTCATTATTAACTTTTGCAATAATTAATCAAACTTCGCCAAATTTACACGGAAGTTGCCGTAATACCAGCTGATGGTGCCTGCAAAACTACATCGAAAACGGTTGAGAATTGACGTCTGAATTGACGTCTAAATGAATAACTTTTAATAATAGTCAATCAAATTTCACACCAAGCCCATTAATAATTTTTGCAGTAATTAATCAAACTTTGCCAAATTTACAGGGAAGTTGCCGTAATACCAGCCGATGGTGCCTGCAAAACTACATGGAAAACAGTTAAGAATTGACGTCTGAATTGACGTCTAAATGAATAACTTTTAATAATACTCAATCAAATTTCACAACAAACTCTTTAATAATTGTTGCAGTATTAAATCAAACTTCGCAAAGTTTACATTAATCAAACTTCGCCAAATTTACAGGGAAGTTGCCGTAATAACAGCCGATGTTGCCTACAAAACTACATGGAAAACGGTTGAGAATTGACGTCTGAATTGACGTCTAAATGAATAACTTTTAATAGTACTCAATCAAATTTCACACCAAGCTCGTTAATAACTTCTGCAATAATTAATCTAACTTCGCCAAATTTACAATTATGTTGCCGTAATACCAGCCGATGATGCCTGCAAAACTACATGGAAAACGGTTGAGAATTGACGTCTGAATTGACGTCTAAATGAATAACTTTTAATAATACTCAATCAAATTTCACACCAATCTCATTGATAACTTTTGCAGTAATTAATCAAACTTCGCCAAATTTACAGGGAAGTTGCCATAATAACAGCTGATGTTGCCTGCAAAACTATATGGAAAACGGTTGAGAATTGACGTCTGAATTGACGTCTAAATGAAAAACTTTTAATAATAGTCAATCAAATTTCACACCAAGCTCAATAATAATTGTTGCAGTAATTAATCAAACTTCGCCAAATTTACAGGGAAGTTGCCATAATACCAGCTGATGGTGCCTGCAAAACTACATGGAAAACAGTTAAGAATTGACGTCTGAATTGTCGTCTAAATGAATAACTTTTAATAGTGCTCAATCAAATTTCACACCAGGCTCGTTAATAACTTCTGCAATAATTAATCTAACTTCGCCAAATTTACAATTATGTTGCCGTAATACCAGCCGATGATGCCTGCAAAACTACATCGAAAACGGTTGAGAATTGACGTCTGAATTGACGTCTAAATGAATAACTTTTAATAATACTCAATCGAATTTTACACCAAGCTCATTAATAACTTCTGCAATAATTAATCAAACTTCGCCAAATTCACACGGAAGTTGCCGTAATACCAGCCGATGGTGCCTGCGAAACTACATCGAAAACGGCTGAGAATTGACGTCTGAATTGACGTCTAAATGAATAACTTTTAACAATACTCAATCAAATTTCACACCAATCTCATTAATAACTTTTGCAGTAATTAATCAAACTTCGCCAAATTTACAGGGAAGTTGCCGTAATACCAGCCGATGGTGCCTGCAAAACTACATCGAAAACGGTTGAGAATTGACGTCTGAATTGACGTATAAATGAATGACTTTTAATAATACTCAATCAAATTTCACACCAATCTCATTAATAACTTTTGCAGTAATTAATCAAACTTCGCCAAATTTACAGGGAAGTTGCCGTAATAACAGCCAATGTTGCCTGCAAAACTACATGGAAAACGGTTGAGAATTGACGTCTGAATTGACGTCTAAATGAATAACTTTTAATAATACTCAATCAAATTTCACAACAATCTCATTAATAACTTTTGCAGTAATTAATCAAACTTCGCCAAATTTACAGGGAATTTGCCGTAATAACAGCCAATGTTGCCTGCAAAACTACATGAAAAACGCTTGAGAATTGACGTCTCAATTGACGTCTAAATGAATAACTTTTAATAATAGTCAATCAAATTTCACACCAATCTCATTAATAACTTTTGCAGTAATTAATCAAACTTCGCCAAATTTACAGGGAAGTTGCCGTAATAACAGCCAATGTTGCCTGCAAAACTACATGGAAAACGGTTAAGAATAGACGTCTGAATTGACGTCTAAATGAATAACTTTTTATAATAGTCAATCAAATTTCACACCAAGCTCATTTTTAACTTTTGCAATAATTAATCAAACTTCGCCAAATTTACACGGAAGTTGCCGTAATACCAGCTGATGGTGCCTGGAAAACTACATCGAAAACGGTTGAGAATTGACGTCTGAATTGACGTCTAAATGAATAACTTTTAATAATACTCAATCAAATTTCACACCAATCTCATTAATAACTTTTGCAGTAATTAATCAAACTTCGCCAAATTTACAGGGAAGTTGCCGTAATAGCAGCCAATGTTGCCTGCAAAACTACATGGAAAACGGTTGAGAATTGACGTCTGAATTGACGTCTAAATGAATAACTTTTAATAATACTCAATCAAATTTCACAACAATCTCATTAATAATTTTTGCAGTAATTAATCAAACTTCGCCAAATTTACAGGGAAGTTGCCGTAATACCAGCCGATGGTGCCTGCAAAACTACATGGAAAACAGTTAAAAATTCACGTCTGAATTGACGTCTAAATGAATAACTTTTAATAATACTCAATCAAATTTCACAACAATCTCATTAATAACTTTTGCACTAATTAATCAAACTTCGCCAAATTTATTACAGGGAAGTTGCCGTAATACCAGCGGATGGTGCCTGCAAAACTACATGGAAAACAGTTAAGAATTGACGTCTGAATTGACGTCTAAATGAATAACTTTTAATAATACTCAATCGAATTTGACACCAAGCTCATTAATAATTTCTGCAATAATTAATCAAACTTCGCCAAATGCACACGGAAGTTGCCGTAATACCAGCCGATGGTGCCTGCGAAACTACATCGAAAACGGCTGAGAATTGACGTCTGAATTGACGTCTAAATGAATAACTTTTAACAATACTCAATCAAATTTCACACCAATCTCATTAATAACTTTTGCAGTAATTAATCAAACTTCGCCAAATTTACAGGGAAGTTGCCGTAATACCAGCCGATGGTGCCTGCAAAACTACATCGAAAACGGTTGAGAATTGACGTCTGAATTGACGTATAAATGAATGACTTTTAATAATACTCAATCAAATTTCACACCAATCTCATTAATAACTTTTGCAGTAATTAATCAAACTTCGCCAAATTTACAGGGAAATTGCCGTAATAACAGCCAATGTTGCCTGCAAAACTACATGGAAAACGGTTGAGAATTGACGTCTGAATTGACGTCTAAATGAATAACTTTTAATAATACTCAATCAAATTTCACAACAATCTCATTAATAACTTTTGCAGTAATTAATCAAACTTCGCCAAATTTACAGGGAATTTGCCGTAATAACAGCCAATGTTGCCTGCAAAACTACATGGAAAACGCTTGAGAATTGACGTCTCAATTGACGTCTAAATGAATAACTTTTAATAATAGTCAATCAAATTTCACACCAAGCTCATAAATAACTTCTGCAATAATTAATCAAACTTCGCCAAATTCACACGGCAGTTGCCGTAATACCAGCCGATGGTGCCTGCAAAACTACATCGAAAACGGTTGAGAATTGACGTCTGAATTGACGTCTAAATGAAAAACTTTTTATAATAGTCAATCAAATTTCACACCAAGCTCATTATTAACTTTTGCAATAATTAATCAAACTTCGCCAAATTTACACGGAAGTTGCCGTAATACCAGCTGATGGTGCCTGCAAAACTACATCGAAAACGGTTGAGAATTGACGTCTGAATTGACGTCTAAATGAATAACTTTTAATAATACTCAATCAAATTTCACAACAATCTCATTAATAACTTTTGCAGTAATTAATCAAACTTCGCCAAATTTACAGGGAATCTGCCGTAATAACAGCCAATGTTGCCTGCAAAACTGCATGGAAAACGCTTGAGAATTGACGTCTCAATTGACGTCTAAATGAATAACTTTTAATAATAGTCAATCAAATTTCACACCAAGCCCATTAAAAATTTTTGCAGTAATTAATCAAACTTCGCCAAATTTACAGGGAAGTTGCCGTAATACCAGCCGATGGTGCCTGCAAAACTACATGGAAAACAGTTAAGAATTGACGTCTGAATTGACGTCTAAATGAAAAACTTTTAATAATACTCAATCAAATTTTACACCAAGCTCATTAATAACTTCTGCAATAATTAATCAAACTTCGCCAAATTCACACGGAAGTTGCCGTAATACCAGCCGATGGTGCCTGCGAAACTACATCAAAAACGGTTGAGAATTGACGTCTGAATTGACGTCTAAATGAATAACTTTTAACAATACTCAATCAAATTTCACACCAATCTCATTAATAACTTTTGCAGTAATTAATCAAACTTCGCCAAATTTACAGGGAAGTTGCCGTAATAACTGCCAATGTTGCCTGCAAAACTACATGGAAAACGGTTAAGAATAGACGTCTGAATTGACGTCTAAATGAATAACTTTTTATAATAGTCAATCAAATTTCACACCAAGCTCATTATTAACTTTTGCAATAATTAATCAAACTTCGCCAAATTTACACAGAAGTTGCCGTAATACCAGCTGATGGTGCCTGCAAAACTACATCGAAAACGGTTGAGAATTGACGTCTGAATTGACGTCTAAATGAATAACTTTTAATAATAGTCAATCAAATTTCACACCAAGCCCATTAATAATTTTTGCAGTAATTAATCAAACTTTGCCAAATTTACAGGGAAGTTGCCGTAATACCAGCCGATGGTGCCTGCAAAACTACATGGAAAACAGTTAAGAATTGACGTCTGAATTGACGTCTAAATGAATAACTTTTAATAATACTCAATCAAATTTCACAACAAACTCTTTAATAAATGTTGCAGTATTAAATCAAACTTCGCAAAGTTTACATTAATCAAACTTCGCCAAATTTACAGGGAAGTTGCCGTAATAACAGCCGATGTTGCCTACAAAACTACATGGAAAACGGTTGAGAATTGACGTCTGAATTGACGTCTAAATGAATAACTTTTAATAGTACTCAATCAAATTTCACAACAAGCTCGTTAATAACTTCTGCAATAATTAATCTAACTTCGCCAAATTTACAATTATGTTGCCGTAATACCAGCCGATGATGCCTGCAAAACTACATGGAAAACGGTTGAGAATTGACGTCTGAATTGACGTCTAAATGAATAACTTTTAATAATACTCAATCAAATTTCACACCAATCTCATTGATAACTTTTGCAGTAATTAATCAAACTTCGCCAAATTTACAGGGAAGTTGCCGTAATAACAGCTGATGTTGCCTGCAAAACTATATGGAAAACGGTTGAGAATTGACGTCTGAATTGACGTCTAAATGAAAAACTTTTAATAATAGTCAATCAAATTTCACACCAAGCTCAATAATAATTGTTGCAGTAATTAATCAAACTTCGCCAAATTTACAGGGAAGTTGCCATAATACCAGCTGATGGTGCCTGCAAAACTACATGGAAAACAGTTAAGAATTGACGTCTGAATTGTCGTCTAAATGAATAACTTTTAATAGTGCTCAATCAAATTTCACACCAAGCTCGTTAATAACTTCTGCAATAATTAATCTAACTTCGCCAAATTTACAATTATGTTGCCGTAATACCAGCCGATGATGCCTGAAAAACTACATCGAAAACGGTTGAGAATTGACGTCTGAATTGACGTCTAAATGAATAACTTTTAATAATACTCAATCGAATTTTACACCAAGCTCATTAATAACTTCTGCAATAATTAATCAAACTTCGCCAAATTCACACGGAAGTTGCCGTAATACCAGCCGATGGTGCCTGCGAAACTACATCGAAAACGGCTGAGAATTGACGTCTGAATTGACGTCTAAATGAATAACTTTTAACAATACTCAATCAAATTTCACACCAATCTCATTAATAACTTTTGCAGTAATTAATCAAACTTCGCCAAATTTACAGGGAAGTTGCCGTAATACCAGCCGATGGTGCCTGCAAAACTACATCGAAAACGGTTGAGAATTGACGTCTGAATTGACGTATAAATGAATGACTTTTAATAATACTCAATCAAATTTCACACCAATCTCATTAATAACTTTTGCAGTAATTAATCAAACTTCGCCAAATTTACAGGGAAGTTGCCGTAATAACAGCCAATGTTGCCTGCAAAACTACATGGAAAACGGTTGAGAATTGACGTCTGAATTGACGTCTAAATGAATAACTTTTAATAATACTCAATCAAATTTCACAACAATCTCATTAATAACTTTTGCAGTAATTAATCAAACTTCGCCAAATTTACAGGGAATTTGCCGTAATAACAGCCAACTACATGAAAAACGCTTGAGAATTGACGTCTCAATTGACGTCTAAATGAATAACTTTTAATAATAGTCAATCAAATTTCACACCAATCTCATTAATAACTTTTGCAGTAATTAATCAAACTTCGCCAAATTTACAGGGAAGTTGCCGTAATAACTGCCAATGTTGCCTGCAAAACTACATGGAAAACGGTTAAGAATAGACGTCTGAATTGACGTCTAAATGAATAACTTTTTATAATAGTCAATCAAATTTCACACCAAGCTCATTATTAACTTTTGCAATAATTAATCAAACTTCGCCAAATTTACACGGAAGTTGCCGTAATACCAGCTGATGGTGCCTGCAAAACTACATCGAAAACGGTTGAGAATTGACGTCTGAATTGACGTCTAAATGAATAACTTTTAATAATACTCAATCAAATTTCACACCAATCTCATTAATAACTTTTGCAGTAATTAATCAAACTTCGCCAAATTTACAGGGAAGTTGCCGTAATAGCAGCCAATGTTTCCTGCAAAACTACATGGAAAACGGTTGAGAATTGACGTCTGAATTGACGTCTAAATGAATAACTTTTAATAATACTCAATCAAATTTCACAACAATCTCATTAATAATTTTTGCAGTAATTAATCAAACTTCGCCAAATTTACAGGGAAGTTGCCGTAATACCAGCCGATGGTGCCTGCAAAACTACATGGAAAACAGTTAAAAATTCACGTCTGAATTGACGTCTAAATGAATAACTTTTAATAATACTCAATCAAATTTCACAACAATCTCATTAATAACTTTTGCACTAATTAATCAAACTTCGCCAAATTTATTACAGGGAAGTTGCCGTAATACCAGCTGATGGTGCCTGCAAAACTACATGGAAAACAGTTAAGAATTGACGTCTGAATTGACGTCTAAATGAATAACTTTTAATAATACTCAATCGAATTTGACACCAAGCTCATTAATAATTTCTGCAATAATTAATCAAACTTCGCCAAATGCACACGGAAGTTGCCGTAATACCAGCCGATGGTGCCTGCGAAACTACATCGAAAACGGCTGAGAATTGACGTCTGAATTGACGTCTAAATGAATAACTTTTAACAATACTCAATCAAATTTCACACCAATCTCATTAATAACTTTTGCAGTAATTAATCAAACTTCGCCAAATTTACAGGGAAGTTGCCGTAATACCAGCCGATGGTGCCTGCAAAACTACATCGAAAACGGTTGAGAATTGACGTCTGAATTGACGTATAAATGAATGACTTTTAATAATACTCAATCAAATTTCACACCAATCTCATTAATAACTTTTGCAGTAATTAATCAAACTTCGCCAAATTTACAGGGAAATTGCCGTAATAACAGCCAATGTTGCCTGCAAAACTACATGGAAAACGGTTGAGAATTGACGTCTGAATTGACGTCTAAATGAATAACTTTTAATAATACTCAATCAAATTTCACAACAATCTCATTAATAACTTTTGCAGTAATTAATCAAACTTCGCCAAATTTACAGGGAATTTGCCGTAATAACAGCCAATGTTGCCTGCAAAACTACATGGAAAACGCTTGAGAATTGACGTCTCAATTGACGTCTAAATGAATAACTTTTAATAATAGTCAATCAAATTTCACACCAAGCTCATAAATAACTTCTGCAATAATTAATCAAACTTCGCCAAATTCACACGGAAGTTGCCGTAATACCAGCCGATGGTGCCTGCAAAACTACATCGAAAACGGTTGAGAATTGACGTCTGAATTGACGTCTAAATGAAAAACTTTTTATAATAGTCAATCAAATTTCACACCAAGCTCATTATTAACTTTTGCAATAATTAATCAAACTTCGCCAAATTTACACGGAAGTTGCCGTAATACCAGCTGATGGTGCCTGCAAAACTACATCGAAAACGGTTGAGAATTGACGTCTGAATTGACGTCTAAATGAATAACTTTTAATAATACTCAATCAAATTTCACACCAATCTCATTAATAACTTTTGCAGTAATTAATCAAACTTCGCCAAATTTACAGGGAAGTTGCCATAATAACAGCCAATGTTGCCTGCAAAACTACATGGAAAACGGTTGAGAATTGACGTCTGAATTGACGTCTAAATGAATAACTTTTAATAATAATCAATCAAATTTCACACCAAGCTCATTAATAATTTTTGCAGTAATTAATCAAACTTCGCCAAATTTACAGGGAAATTGCCGTAATACCAGCCGATGGTGACTGCAAAATTACATGGAAAACAGTTGAGAAGTGACGTCTGAATTGACGTTTAAATGAATAACTTTTAATAATACTCAATCAAATTTCACAACAAACTCTTTAATAATTTTTGCAGTATTAAATCAAACTTCGCAAAGTTTACATTAATCAAACTTCGCCAAATTTACAGGGAAGTTGCCGTAATAACAGCCAATGTTGCCTGCAAAACTACATGAAAAACGCTTGAGAATTGACGTCTCAATTGACGTCTAAATGAATAACTTTTAATAATAGTCAATCAAATTTCACACCAATCTCATTAATAACTTTTGCAGTAATTAATCAAACTTCGCCAAATTTACAGGGAAGTTGCCGTAATAACTGCCAATGTTGCCTGCAAAACTACATGGAAAACGGTTAAGAATAGACGTCTGAATTGACGTCTAAATGAATAACTTTTTATAATAGTCAATCAAATTTCACACCAAGCTCATTATTAACTTTTGCAATAATTAATCAAACTTCGCCAAATTTACACGGAAGTTGCCGTAATACCAGCTGATGGTGCCTGCAAAACTACATCGAAAACGGTTGAGAATTGACGTCTGAATTGACGTCTAAATGAATAACTTTTAATAATACTCAATCAAATTTCACACCAATCTCATTAATAACTTTTGCAGTAATTAATCAAACTTCGCCAAATTTACAGGGAAGTTGCCGTAATAGCAGCCAATGTTGCCTGCAAAACTACATGGAAAACGGTTGAGAATTGACGTCTGAATTGACGTCTAAATGAATAACTTTTAATAATACTCAATCAAATTTCACAACAATCTCATTAATAATTTTTGCAGTAATTAATCAAACTTCGCCAAATTTACAGGGAAGTTGCCGTAATACCAGCCGATGGTGCCTGCAAAACTACATGGAAAACAGTTAAAAATTCACGTCTGAATTGACGTCTAAATGAATAACTTTTAATAATACTCAATCAAATTTCACAACAATCTCATTAATAACTTTTGCACTAATTAATCAAACTTCGCCAAATTTATTACAGGGAAGTTGCCGTAATACCAGCTGATGGTGCCTGCAAAACTACATGGAAAACAGTTAAGAATTGACGTCTGAATTGACGTCTAAATGAATAACTTTTAATAATACTCAATCGAATTTGACACCAAGCTCATTAATAATTTCTGCAATAATTAATCAAACTTCGCCAAATGCACACGGAAGTTGCCGTAATACCAGCCGATGGTGCCTGCAAAACTACATCGAAAACGGCTGAGAATTGACGTCTGAATTGACGTCTAAATGAATAACTTTTAACAATACTCAATCAAATTTCACACCAATCTCATTAATAACTTTTGCAGTAATTAATCAAACTTCGCCAAATTTACAGGGAAGTTGCCGTAATACCAGCCGATGGTGCCTGCAAAACTACATCGAAAACGGTTGAGAATTGAGGTCTGAATTGACGTATAAATGAATGACTTTTAATAATACTCAATCAAATTTCACACCAATCTCATTAATAACTTTTGCAGTAATTAATCAAACTTCGCCAAATTTACAGGGAAATTGCCGTAATAACAGCCAATGTTGCCTGCAAAACTACATGGAAAACGGTTGAGAATTGACGTCTGAATTGACGTCTAAATGAATAACTTTTAATAATACTCAATCAAATTTCACAACAATCTCATTAATAACTTTTGCAGTAATTAATCAAACTTCGCCAAATTTACAGGGAATTTGCCGTAATAACAGCCAATGTTGCCTGCAAAACTACATGGAAAACGCTTGAGAATTGACGTCTCAATTGACGTCTAAATGAATAACTTTTAATAATAGTCAATCAAATTTCACACCAAGCTCATAAATAACTTCTGCAATAATTAATCAAACTTCGCCAAATTCACACGGAAGTTGCCGTAATACCAGCCGATGGTGCCTGCAAAACTACATCGAAAACGGTTGAGAATTGACGTCTGAATTGACGTCTAAATGAAAAACTTTTTATAATAGTCAATCAAATTTCACACCAAGCTCATTATTAACTTTTGCAATAATTAATCAAACTTCGCCAAATTTACACGGAAGTTGCCGTAATACCAGCTGATGGTGCCTGCAAAACTACATCGAAAACGGTTGAGAATTGACGTCTGAATTGACGTCTAAATGAATAACTTTTAATAATACTCAATCAAATTTCACACCAATCTCATTAATAACTTTTGCAGTAATTAATCAAACTTCGCCAAATTTACAGGGAAGTTGCCATAATAACAGCCAATGTTGCCTGCAAAACTACATGGAAAACGGTTGAGAATTGACGTCTGAATTGACGTCTAAATGAATAACTTTTAATAATAATCAATCAAATGTCACACCAAGCTCATTAATAATTTTTGCAGTAATTAATCAAACTTCGCCAAATTTACAGGGAAATTGCCGTAATACCAGCCGATGGTGACTGCAAAATTACATGGAAAACAGTTGAGAAGTGACGTCTGAATTGACGTTTAAATGAATAACTTTTAATAATACTCAATCAAATTTCACAACAAACTCTTTAATAATTTTTGCAGTATTAAATCAAACTTCGCAAAGTTTACATTAATCAAACTTCGCCAAATTTACAGGGAAGTTGCCGTAATAACAGCCAATGTTGCCTACAAAACTACATGGAAAACGGTTGAGAATTGACGTCTGAATTGACGTCTAAATGAATAACTTTTAACAATACTCAATCAAATTTCACACCAATCTCATTAATAACTTTTGCAGTAATTAATCAAACTTCGCCAAATTTACAGGGAAGTTGCCGTAATACCAGCCGATGGTGCCTGCAAAACTACATCGAAAACGGTTGAGAATTGACGTCTGAATTGACGTATAAATGAATGACTTTTAATAATACTCAATCAAATTTCACGCTAATCTCATTAATAACTTTTGCAATAATTAATCAAACTTCGCCAAATTTACAGGGAAATTGCCGTAATAACAGCCGATGTTGCCTGCAAAACTACATGGAAAACGGTTGAGAATTGACGTCTGAATTGACGTCTAAATGAATAACTTTTAATAATACTCAATCAAATTTCACAACAATCTCATTAATAACTTTTGCAGTAATTAATCAAACTTCGCCAAATTTACAGGGAATTTGCCGTAATAACAGCCAATGTTGCCTGCAAAACTACATGGAAAACGCTTGAGAATTGACGTCTCAATTGACGTCTAAATGAATAACTTTTAATAATAGTCAATCAAATTTCACACCAAGCCCATTAATAATTTTTGCAGTAATTAATCAAACTTCGCCAAATTTACAGGGAAGTTGCCGTAATACCAGCCGATGGTGCCTGCAAAACTACATGGAAAACAGTTAAGAATTGACGTCTGAATTGACGTCTAAATGAATAACTTTTAATAATACTCAATCAAATTTTACACCAAGCTCATTAATAACTTCTGCAATAATTAATCAAACTTCGCCAAATTCACACGGAAGTTGCCGTAATACCAGCCGATGGTGCCTGCGAAACTACATCAAAAACGGTTGAGAATTGACGTCTGAATTGACGTCTAAATGAATAACTTTTAACAATACTCAATCAAATTTCACACCAATCTCATTAATAACTTTTGCAGTAATTATTCAAACTTCGCCAAATTTACAGGGAAGTTGCCGTAATAACTGCCAATGTTGCCTGCAAAACTACATGGAAAACGGTTAAGAATAGACGTCTGAATTGACGTCTAAATGAATAACTTTTTATAATAGTCAATCAAATTTCACACCAAGCTCATTATTAACTTTTGCAATAATTAATCAAACTTCGCCAAATTTACACGGAAATTGCCGTAATACCAGCAGATGGTGCCTGCAAAACTACATCGAAAACGGTTGAGAATTGACGTCTGAATTGACGTCTAAATGAATAACTTTTAATAATAGTCAATCAAATTTCACACCAAGCCCATTAATAATTTTTGCAGTAATTAATCAAACTTCGCCAAATTTACAGGGAAGTTGCCGTAATACCAGCCGATGGTGCCTGCAAAACTACATGGAAAACAGTTAAGAATTGACGTCTGAATTGACGTCTAAATGAATAACTTTTAATAATACTCAATCAAATTTCACAACAAACTCTTTAATAATTGTTGCAGTAATTAATCAAACTTCGCAAAGTTTACATTAATCAAACTTCGCCAAATTTACAGGGAAGTTGCCGTAATAACAGCCGATGTTGCCTACAAAACTTCATGGAAAACGGTTGAGAATTGACGTCTGAATTGACGTCTAAATGAATAACTTTTAATAGTACTCAATCAAATTTCACACCAATCTCATTGATAACTTTTGCAGTAATTAATCAAACTTCGCCAAATTTACAGGGAAGTTGCCGTAATAACAGCTGATGTTGCCTGCAAAACTATATGGAAAACGGTTGAGAATTGACGTCTGAATTGACGTCTAAATGATAAACTTTTAATAATAGTCAATCAAATTTCACACCAAGCTCAATAATAATTGTTGCAGTAATTAATCAAACTTCGCCAAATTTACAGGGAAGTTGCCGTAATACCAGCTGATGGAGCCTGCAAAACTACATGGAAAACAGTTAAGAATTGACGTCTGAATTGACGTCTAAATGAATAACTTTTAATAATACTCAATCGAATTTTACACCAAGCTCATTAATAACTTCTGCAATAATTAATCAAACTTCGCCAAATTTACAGGGAAGTTGCCGTAATAACAGCCAATGTTGCCTGCAAAACTACATGGAAAACGGTTGAGAATTGACGTCTGAATTGACGTCTAAATGAATAACTTTTAATAATACTCAATCAAATTTCACAACAATCTCATTAATAACTTTTGCAGTAATTAATCAAACTTCGCCAAATTTACAGGGAATTTGCCGTAATAACAGCCAATGTTGCCTGCAAAACTACATGGAAAACGCTTGAGAATTGACGTCTCAATTGACGTCTAAATGAATAACTTTTAATAATAGTCAATCAAATTTCACACCAATCTCATTAATAACTTTTGCAGTAATTAATCAAACTTCGCCAAATTTACAGGGAAGTTGCCGTAATAACTGCCAATGTTGCCTGCAAAACTACATGGACAACGGTTAAGAATAGACGTCTGAATTGACGTCTAAATGAATAACTTTTTATAATACTCAATCAAATTTCACACCAAGCTCATTATTAACTTTTGCAATAATTAATCAAACTTCGCCAAATTTACACGGAAGTTGCCGTAATACCAGCTGATGGTGCCTGCAAAACTACATCGAAAACGGTTATGAATTGACGTCTGAATTGACGTCTAAATGAATAACTTTTAATAATACTCAATCAAATTTCACACCAATCTCATTAATAACTTTTGCAGTAATTAATCAAACTTCGCCAAATTTACAGGGAAGTTGCCGTAATAGCAGCCAATGTTGCCTGCAAAACTACATGGAAAACGGTTGAGAATTGACGTCTGAATTGACGTCTAAATGAATAACTTTTAATAATACTCAATCAAATTTCACAACAATCTCATTAATAATTTTTGCAGTAATTAATCAAACTTCGCCAAATTTACAGGGAAGTTGCCGTAATACCAGCCGATGGTGCCTGCAAAACTACATGGAAAACAGTTAAAAATTCACGTCTGAATTGACGTCTAAATGAATAACTTTTAATAATACTCAATCAAATTTCACAACAATCCCATTAATAACTTTTGCAGTAATTAATCAAACTTCGCCAAATTTACAGGGAAGTTGCCGTAATAACAGCCAATGTTGCCTGCAAAACTAAATGGAAAACGGTTGAGAATTGACGTCTGAATTGACGTCTAAATGAATAACTTTTAATAATACTCAATCAAATTTTACACCAAGCTCATTAATAACTTCTGCAATAATTAATCAAACTTCGCCAAATTCACACGGAAGTTGCCGTAATACCAGCCGATGGTGCCTGCGAAACTACATCGAAAACGGTTGAGAATTGACGTCTGAATTGACGTCTAAATGAATAACTTTTAATAATACTCAATCAAATTTCAAACCAATCTCATTAATAACTTTTGCAGTAATTAATCAAACTTTGCCAAATTAACAGGGAAGTTGCCGTAATAAACGCCAATGTTGCCTGCGAAACTACATGTAAAACGGTTTAGAATTGACGTCTGAATTGACGTCTAAATGAATAACTTTTAATAAAAATCAATCAAATTTCACACCAAGCTCATTAATAATTTTTGCAGTAATTAATCAAACTTCGCCAAATTTACAGGGAAGTTGCCGTAATACCAGCCGATGGTGCCTGCAAAACTACATCGAAAACGGTTGAGAATTGACGTCTGAATTGACGTCTAAATGAATAACTTTTAATAATACTCAATCAAATTTCAAACCAATCTCATTAATAACTTCAGCAGTAATTAATCAAACTTCGCCAAATTTACAGGGAAATTGCCGTAATACCAGCCGATGGTGACTGCAAGATTACATGGAAAACAGTTGAGAAGTGACGTCTGAATTGACGTTTAAATGAATAACTTTTAATAATACTCAATCAAATTTCACAACAAACTCTTTAATAATTGTTGCAGTATTAAATCAAACTTCGCAAAGTTTACATTAATCAAACTTCGCCAAATTTACAGGGAAGTTGCCGTAATAACAGCCGATGTTGCCTACAAAACTACATGGAAAACGGTTGAGAATTGACGTCTGAATTGACGTCTAAATGAATAACTTTTAATAGTACTCAATCAAATTTCACACCAAGCTCGTTAATAACTTCTGCAATAATTAATCTAACTTCGCCAAATTTACAATTATGTTGGCCGTAATACCAGCCGATGATGCCTGCAAAACTACATCGAAAACGGTTGAGAATTGACGTCTGAATTGACGTCTAAATGAATAACTTTTAATAATACTCAATCAAATTTCACACCAATCTCATTGATAACTTTTGCAGTAATTAATCAAACTTCGCCAAATTTACAGGGAAGTTGCCGTAATAACAGCTGATGTTGCCTGCAAAACTATATGGAAAACGGTTGAGAATTGACGTCTGAATTGACGTCTAAATGAAATTTTTTTTATAATAGTCAATCAAATGTCACACCCAGCTCAATAATAATTTTTGCAGTAATTAATCAAACTTCGCCAAATTTACAGGGAAGTTGCCGTAATACCAGCTGATGGTGCCTGCAAAACTACATGGAAAACAGTTAAGAATTGACGTCTGAATTGACGTCTAAATGAATAACTTTTAATAATACTCAATCGAATTTGACACCAAGCTCATTAATAACTTCTGCAATTATTAATCAAACTTCGCCAAATGCACACGGAAGTTGCCGTAATACCAGCCGATGGTGCCTGCGAAACTACATCGAAAACGGCTGAGAATTGACGTCTGAATTGACGTCTAAATGAATAACTTTTAACAATACTCAATCAAATTTCACACCAATCTCATTAATAACTTTTGCAGTAATTAATCAAACTTCGCCAAATTTACAGGGAAGTTGCCGTAATAGCAGCCAATGTTGCCTGCAAAACTACATGGAAAACGGTTGAGAATTGACGTCTGAATTGACGTCTAAATGAATAACTTTTAATAATACTCAATCAAATTTCACAACAATCTCATTAATAATTTTTGCAGTAATTAATCAAACTTCGCCAAATTTACAGGGAAGTTGCCGTAATAACAGCCAATGTTGCCTGCAAAACTAAATGGAAAACGGTTGAGAATTGACGTCTGAATTGACGTCTAAATGAATAACTTTTAATAATACTCAATCAAATTTTACACCAAGCTCATTAATAACTTCTGCAATAATTAATCAAACTTCGCCAAATTCACACGGAAGTTGCCGTAATACCAGCCGATGGTGCCTGCGAAACTACATCGAAAACGGTTGAGAATTGACGTCTGAATTGACGTCTAAATGAATAACTTTTAATAATACTCAATCAAATTTCAAACCAATCTCATTAATAACTTTTGCAGTAATTAATCAAACTTTGCCAAATTAACAGGGAAGTTGCCGTAATAAACGCCAATGTTGCCTGCGAAACTACATGGAAAACGGTTTAGAATTGACGTCTGAATTGACGTCTAAATGAATAACTTTTAATAAAAATCAATCAAATTTCACACCAAGCTCATTAATAATTTTTGCAGTAATTAATCAAACTTCGCCAAATTTACAGGGAAGTTGCCGTAATACCAGCCGATGGTGCCTGCAAAACTACATCGAAAACGGTTGAGAATTGACGTCTGAATTGACGTCTAAATGAATAACTTTTAATAATACTCAATCAAATTTCAAACCAATCTCATTAATAACTTCAGCAGTAATTAATCAAACTTCGCCAAATTTACAGGGAAATTGCCGTAATACCAGCCGATGGTGACTGCAAAATTACATGGAAAACAGTTGAGAAGTGACGTCTGAATTGACGTTTAAATGAATAACTTTTAATAATACTCAATCAAATTTCACAACAAACTCTTTAATAATTGTTGCAGTATTAAATCAAACTTCGCAAAGTTTACATTAATCAAACTTCGCCAAATTTACAGGGAAGTTGCCGTAATAACAGCCGATGTTGCCTACAAAACTACATGGAAAACGGTTGAGAATTGACGTCTGAATTGACGTCTAAATGAATAACTTTTAATAGTACTCAATCAAATTTCACACCAAGCTCGTTAATAACTTCTGCAATAATTAATCTAACTTCGCCAAATTTACAATTATGTTGCCGTAATACCAGCCGATGATGCCTGCAAAACTACATCGAAAACGGTTGAGAATTGACGTCTGAATTGACGTCTAAATGAATAACTTTTAATAATACTCAATCAAATTTCACACCAATCTCATTGATAACTTTTGCAGTAATTAATCAAACTTCGCCAAATTTACAGGGAAGTTGCCGTAATAACAGCTGATGTTGCCTGCAAAACTATATGGAAAACGGTTGAGAATTGACGTCTGAATTGACGTCTAAATGAAAAAAAATTTATAATAGTCAATCAAATGTCACACCCAGCTCAATAATAATTTTTGCAGTAATTAATCAAACTTCGCCAAATTTACAGGGAAGTTGCCGTAATACCAGCTGATGGTGCCTGCAAAACTACATGGAAAACAGTTAAGAATTGACGTCTGAATTGACGTCTAAATGAATAACTTTTAATAATACTCAATCGAATTTGACACCAAGCTCATTAATAACTTCTGCAATTATTAATCAAACTTCGCCAAATGCACACGGAAGTTGCCGTAATACCAGCCGATGGTGCCTGCGAAACTACATCGAAAACGGCTGAGAATTGACGTCTGAATTGACGTCTAAATGAATAACTTTTAACAATACTCAATCAAATTTCACACCAATCTCATTAATAACTTTTGCAGTAATTAATCAAACTTCGCCAAATTTACAGGGAAGTTGCCGTAATACCATCCGATGGTGCCTGCAAAACTACATCGAAAACGGTTGAGAATTGACGTCTGAATTGACGTATAAATGAATGACTTTTAATAATACTCAATCAAATTTCACACCAATCTCATTAATAACTTTTGCAGTAATTAATCAAACTTCGCCAAATTTACAGGGAAATTGCCGTAATAACAGCCAATGTTGCCTGCAAAACTACATGGAAAACGGTTGAGAATTGACGTCTGAATTGACGTCTAAATGAATAACTTTTAATAATACTCAATCAAATTTCACAACAATCTCATTAATAACTTTTGCAGTAATTAATCAAACTTCGCCAAATTTACAGGGAATTTGCCGTAATA
The DNA here is from genome assembly GCA_964017125.1 of Flabesymbios commensalis. Classification (NCBI taxonomy): domain Eukaryota; kingdom Metazoa; phylum Annelida; class Polychaeta; order Terebellida; family Flabelligeridae; genus Flabesymbios; species Flabesymbios commensalis. The sequence continues at coordinate 59,167 of CAXHKU010000798.1, read as the reverse complement.
ACAGCCAATGTTGCCTGCAAAACTACATGGAAAACGCTTGAGCATTGACGTCTCAATTGACGTCTAAATGAATAACTTTTAATAATAGTCAATCACATTTCACACCAAGCCCATTAATAATTTTTGCAGTAATTAATCAAACTTCGCCAAATTTACAGGGAAGTTGCCGTAATACCAGCCGATGGTGCCTGCAAAACTACATGGAAAACAGTTAAGAATTGACTTCTGAATTGACGTCTAAATGAATAACTTTTAATAATACTCAATCAAATTTTACACCAAGCTCATTAATAACTTCTGCAATAATTAATCAAACTTCGCCAAATTCACACGGAAGTTGCCGTAATACCAGCCGATGGTGCCTGCAAAACTACATCGAAAACAGTTGAGAATTGACGTCTGAATTGACGTCTAAATGAATAACTTTTTATAATAGTCAATCAAATTTCACACCAAGCTCATTATTAACTTTTGCAATAATTAATCAAACTTCGCCAAATTTACACGGAAGTTGCCGTAATACCAGCTGATGGTGCCTGCAAAACTACATCGAAAACGGTTGAGAATTGACGTCTGAATTGACGTCTAAATGAATAACTTTTAATAATACTCAATCAAATTTCACACCGATCTCATTAATAACTTTTGCAGTAATTAATCAAACTTCGCCAAATTTACAGGGAAGTTGCCATAATAACAGCCAATGTTGCCTGCAAAACTACATGGAAAACGGTTGAGAATTGACGTCTGAATTGACGTCTAAATGAATAACTTTTAATAATAATCAATCAAATTTCACACCAAGCTCATTAATAATTTTTGCAGTAATTAATCAAACTTCGCCAAATTTACAGGGAAGTTGCCGTAATACCAGCCGATGGTGCCTGCAAAACTACATCGAAAACGGTTGAGAATTGACGTCTGAATTGACGTCTAAATGAATAACTTTTAATTATACTCAATCAAATTTCAAACCAATCTCATTAATACCTTCAGCAGTAATTAATCAAACTTCGCCAAATTTACAGGGAAATTGCCGTAATACCAGCCGATGGTGACTGCAAAATTACATGGAAAACAGTTGAGAAGTGACGTCTGAATTGACGTTTAAATGAATAACTTTTAATAATACTCAATCAAATTTCACAACAAACTCTTTAATAATTTTTGCAGTATTAAATCAAACTTCGCAAAGTTTACATTAATCAAACTTCGCCAAATTTACAGGGAAGTTGCCGTAATAACAGCCGATGTTGCCTACAAAACTACATGGAAAACGGTTGAGAATTGACGTCTGAATTGACGTCTAAATGAATAACTTTTAACAATACTCAATCAAATTTCACACCAATCTCATTAATAACTTTTGCAGTAATTAATCAAACTTTGCCAAATTTACAGGGAAGTTGCCGTAATACCAGCCGATGGTGCCTGCAAAACTACATCGAAAACGGTTGAGAATTGACGTCTGAATTGACGTATAAATGAATGACTTTTAATAATACTCAATCAAATTTCACACCAATCTCATTAATAACTTTTGCAGTAATTAATCAAACTTCGCCAAATTTACAGGGAAATTGCCATAATAACAGCCAATGTTGCCTGCAAAACTACATGGAAAACGGTTGAGAATTGACGTCTGAATTGACGTCTAAATGAATAACTTTTAATAATACTCAATCAAATTTCACAACAATCTCATTAATAACTTTTGCAGTAATTAATCAAACTTCGCCAAATTTACAGGGAATTTGCCGTAATAACAGCCAATGTTGCCTGCAAAACTACATGGAAAACGCTTGAGAATTGACGTCTCAATTGACGTCTAAATGAATAACTTTTAATAATAGTCAATCAAATTTCACACCAAGCCCATTAATAATTTTTGCAGTAATTAATCAAACTTCGCCAAATTTACAGGGAAGTTGCCGTAATACCAGCCGATGGTGCCTGCAAAACTACATGGAAAACAGTTAAGAATTGACGTCTGAATTGACGTCTAAATGAATAACTTTTAATAATACTCAATCAAATTTTACACCAAGCTCATTAATAACTTCTGCAATAATTAATCAAACTTCGCCAAATTCACACGGAAGTTGCCGTAATACCAGCCGATGGTGCCTGCGAAACTACATCGAAAGCGGTTGAGAATTGACGTCTGAATTGACGTCTAAATGAATAACTTTTAACAATACTCAATCAAATTTCACACCAATCTCATTAATAACTTTTGCAGTAATTAATCAAACTTCGCCAAATTTACAGGGAAGTTGCCGTAATAACTGCCAATGTTGCCTGCAAAACTACATGGAAAACGGTTAAGAATAGACGTCTGAATTGACGTCTAAATGAATAACTTTTTATAATAGTCAATCAAATTTCACACCAAGCTCATTATTAACTTTTGCAATAATTAATCAAACTTCGCCAAATTTACACGGAAGTTGCCGTAATACCAGCTGATGGTGCCTGCAAAACTACATCGAAAACGGTTGAGAATTGACGTCTGAATTGACGTCTAAATGAATAACTTTTAATAATACTCAATCAAATTTCACACCAAGCTCGTTAATAACTTCTGCAAAAATTAATCAAACTTCGCCAAATTTACAATTATGTTGCCGTAATACCAGCCGATGGTGCCTGCAAAACTACATCGAAAACGGTTGAGAATTGACGTCTGAATTGACGTCTAAATGAATAACTTTTAATATTACTCAATCAAATTTCACAACAAACTCTTTAATAATTTTTGCAGTATTAAATCAAACTTCGCAAAGTTTACATTAATCAAACTTCGCCAAATTTACAGGGAAGTTGCGGTAATAACAGCCGATGTTGCCTACAAAACTACATGGAAAACGGTTGAGAATTGACGTCTGAATTGACGTCTAAATGAATAACTTTTAATAGTACTCAATCAAATTTTACACCAAGCTCGTTAATAACTTCTGCAATAATTAATCAATCTTCGCCAAATTTACAATTATGTTGCCGTAATACCAGCCGATGGTGCCTGCAAAACTACATCGAAAACGGTTGAGAATTGACGTCTGAATTGACGTCTAAATGAATAACTTTTAATAATACTCAATCAAATTTCACACCAATCTCATTGATAACTTTTGCAGTAATTAATCAAACTTCGCCAAATTTACAGGGAAGCTGCCGTAATACCAGCCGATGGTGCCTGCAAAACTACATCGAAAACGGTTGAGAATTGACGTCTGAATTGACGTCTAAATGAATAACTTTTAATAATACTCAATCAAATTTCAAACCAATCTCATTAATAACTTCAGCAGTAATTAATCAAACTTCGCCAAATTTACAGGGAAATTGCCGTAATACCAGCCGATGGTGACTGCAAAATTACATGGAAAACAGTTGAGAAGTGACGTCTGAATTGACGTTTAAATGAATAACTTTTAATAATACTCAATCAAATTTCACAACAAACTCTTTAATAATTTTTGCAGTAATAAATCAAACTTCGCAAAGTTTACATTAATCAAACTTCGCCAAATTTACAGGGAAGTTGCCGTAATAACAGCCGATGTTGCCTACAAAACTACATGAAAAACGGTTGAGAATCGACGTCTGAATTGACGTCTAAATGAATAACTTTTAATAGTACTCAATCAAATTTCACACCAAGCTCGTTAATAACTTCTGCAATAATTAATCAAACTTCGCCAAATTTACAATTATGTTGCCGTAATACCAGCCCATGGTACCTGCAAAACTACATCGAAAACGGTTGAGAATTGACGTCTGAATTGACGTCTAAATGAATAACTTTTAATAATACTCAATCAAATTTCACACCAATCTCATTGATAACTTTTGCAGTAATGAATCAAACTTCGCCAAATTTACTGGGAAGTTGCCGTAATACCAGCCGATGGTGCCTGCAAAACTAAATGGAAAACGGTTGAGAATCGACGTCTGAATTGACGTCTAAATGAATAACTTTTATTAATAGTCAATCAATTTTCACACCAAGCTCATTAATAATTATTGCAGTAATTAATCAAACTTCGCCAAATTTACAGGGAAGTTGCCGTAATACCAGCCGATGGTGCCTGCAAAACTACATCGAAAACGGTTGAGAATTGACGTCTGAATTGACGTATAAATGAATAACTTTTAATAATACTCAATCAAATTTCACACCAATCTCATTAATAACTTTTGCAGTAATTAATCGAACTTCGCCAAATTTACAGGGAAGTTGCCGTAATAACAGCCAATGTTGCCTGCAAAACTACATGGAAAACGGTTGAGAATTGACGTCTGAATTGACGTCTAAATGAATAACTTTTAACAATACTCAATCAAATTTCACACCAATCTCATTAATAACTTTTGCAATAATTAATCAAACTTCGCCAAATTTAAAGGGAAGTTGCCGTAATAACAGCCGATGTTGCCTACAAAACTAGATGGAAAACGGTTGAGAATTGACGTCTGAATTGACGTCTAAATGAATAACTTTTAATAATACTCAATCAAATTTCACACCAATCTCATTAATAACTGTAGCAGTAAGTAATCAAACTTCGCCAAATTTAAAGGGAAGTTGCCGTAATAACAGCCGATGTTGCCTACAAAACTACATAGAAAACGGTTGAGAATTAACCTCTGAATTGACGTCTAAATGAATAACTTTTAATAATAATCAATCAAATTTCACACCAAGCTCATTAATAATTTTTGCAGTAATTAATCAAACTTCGCCAAATTTACAGGGAAGTTGCCGTAATACCAGCCGATGGTGCCTGCAAAACTACATCGAAAACGGTTGAGAATTGACGTCTGAATTGACGTCTAAATAAATAACTTTTAATAATACTCAATCAAATTTCAAACCAATCTCATTAATAACTTCAGCAGTAATTAATCAAACTTCGCCAAATTTACAGGGAAATTGCCGTAATACCAGCCGATGGTGACTGCAAAATTACATGGAAAACAGTTGAGAAGTGACGTCTGAATTGACGTTTAAATGAATAACTTTTAATAATACTCAATCAAATTTCACAACAAACTCTTTAATAATTTTTGCAGTATTAAATCAAACTTCGCAAAGTTTACATTAATCAAACTTCGCCAAATTTACAGGGAAGTTGCCGTAATAACAGCCGATGTTGCCTACAAAACTACATGGAAAACGGTTGAGAATTGACGTCTGAATTGACGTCTAAATGAATAACTTTTAATAGTACTCAATCAAATTTCACACCAAGCTCGTTAATAACTTCTGCAATAATTAATCAAACTTCGTCAAATTTACAATTATGTTGCCGCAATACCAGCCGATGGTGCCTGCAAAACTACATCGAAAACGGTTGAGAATTGACGTCTGAATTGACGTCTAAATGAATAACTTTTAATAATACTCAATCAAATTTTACACCAATCTCATTAATAACTTATGCAGTAATTAATCAAACTTCGCCAAATTTACAGGGAAGTTGCCGTAATAACAGCTAATGTTGCCTCCAAAACTACATGGAAAACGGTTGAGAATTGACGTCTGAATTGACGTCTAAATGAATAACTTTTAATAGTACTCAATCAAATTTCACACCAAGCTCGTTAATAACTTCTGCAATAATTAATCAAACTTCGTCAAATTTACAATTATGTTGCCGCAATACCAGCCGATGGTGCCTGCAAAACTACATCGAAAACGGTTGAGAATTGACGTCTGAATTGACGTCTAAATGAATAATTTTTAATAATACTCAATCAAATTTTACACCAATCTCATTAATAACTTATGCAGTAATTAATCAAACTTCGCCAAATTTACAGGGAAGTTGCCGTAATAACAGCTAATGTTGCCTCCAAAACTACATGGAAAACGGTTGAGAATTGACGTCTGAATTGACGTCTAAATGAATAACTTTTAATAGTACTCAATCAAATTTCACACAAAGCTCGTTAATAACTTCTGCAATAATTAATCAAACTTCGTCAAATTTACAATTATGTTGCCGCAATACCAGCCGATGGTGCCTGCAAAACTACATCGAAAACGGTTGAGAATTGACGTCTGAATTGACGTCTAAATGAATAACTTTTAATAATACTCAATCAAATTTCACACCAATCTCATTGATAACTTTTGCTGTAATTAATCAAACTTCGCCAAATTTACAGGGCAGTTGTCGTAATACCAGCCGATGGTGCCTGCAAAACTACATCGAAAACGGTTGAGAATTGACGTCTGAATTGACGTCTAAATGAATAACTTTTATTAATAGTCAATCAATTTTCAAACCAAGCTCATTAATAATTATTGCAGTAATTAATCAAACTTCGCCAAATTTACAGGGAAGTTGCCGTAATACCAGCCGATGGTGCCTGCAAAACTACATCGAAAACGGTTGAGAATTGACGTCTGAATTGACGTATAAATGAATAACTTTTAATAATACTCAATCAAATTTCACACCAATCTCATTAATAACTTTTGCAGTAATTAATCGAACTTCGCCAAATTTACAGGGAAGTTGCCGTAATAACAGCCAATGTTGCCTGCAAAACTACATGGAAAACGGTTGAGAATTGACGTCTGAATTGACGTCTAAATGAATAACTTTTAATAATAGTCAATCAAATTTCACACCAAGCTCATTAATAACTTCTGCAATAATTAATCAAACTTTGCCAAATACACACGGAAGTTGCCGTAATACCAGCCGATGGTGCCTGCAAAACTACATAGAAAACGGTTGAGAATTGACGTCTGAATTGACGTCTAAATGAATAACTTTTAATAATACTCAATCAAATTTCAAACCAATCTCATTAATAACTTCTGCAGTAATTAATCAAACTTCGCCAAATTTACAGGGAAGTTGCCGTAATACCAGCCGATGGTGCCTGCAAAACTACATCGAAAACGGTTGAGAATTGACGTCTGAATTGACGTATAAATGAATAACTTTTAATAATACTCAATCAAATTTCACACCAATCTCATTAATAACTTTTGCAGTAATTAATCGAACTTCGCCAAATTTACAGGGAAGTTGCCGTAATAACAGCCAATGTTGCCTGCAAAACTACATGGAAAACGGTAGAGAATTGACGTCTGAATTGACGTCTAAATGAATAACTTTTAATAATAGTCAATCAAATTTCACAACAAGCTCAATAATAATTTTTGCAGTAATTAATCAAACTTCGCCAAATTTACAGGGAAGTTGCCGTAATACCAGCCGATGGTGCCTGCAAAACTACATGGAAAACAGTTAAGAATTGACGTCTGAATTGACGTCTAAATGAATAACTTTTAATAATACTCAATCACATTTTACACCAATCTCACTAATAACTTATGCAGTAATTAATCAAACTTCGCCAAATTTACAGGGAAGTTGCCGTAATAAAAGCTAATGTTGCCTGCAAAACTACATGGAAAACGGTTGAGAATTGACGTCTGAATTGACGTCTAAATGAATAGCTTTTATCAATACTCAATCAAATTTCACACCAATCTCATTAATAACTTATGCAGTAATTAATCAAACTTCGCCAAATTTACAGGGAAGTTGCCGTAATAACAGCTAATGTTGCCTGCAAAACTACATGGAAAACGGTTGAGAATTGACGTCTGAATTGACGTCTAAATGAATAACTTTTATTAATAGTCAATCAATTTTCACACCAAGCTCATTAATAATTATTGCAGTAATTAATCAAACTTTGCCAAATTTACAGGGAAGTTGCCGTAATTCCAGCCGATGGTGCCTGCAAAACTACATCGAAAACGGTTGAGAATTGACGTCTGAATTGACGTCTAAATGAATAACTTTTAATAATACTCAATCAAATTTCACACCAATCTCATTAATAACTTTTGCAGTAATTAATCAAACTTCGCCAAATTTACAGGGAAGTTGCCGTAATAACAGCTAATGTTGCCTGCAAAACTACATGGAAAACGGTTGAGAATTGACGTCTGAATTGACGTCTAAATGAATAACTTTTATTAATAGTCAATCAATTTTCAAACCAAGCTCATTAATAATTATTGCAGTAATTAATCAAACTTCGCCAAATTTACAGGGAAGTTGCCGTAATACCAGCCGATGGTGCCTGCAAAACTACATGAAAAACGGTTGAGAATTGACGTCTGAATTGACGTATAAATGAATAACTTTTAATAATACTCAATCAAATTTCACACCAATCTCATTAATAACTTTTGCAGTAATTAATCGAACTTCGCCAAATTTACAGGGAAGTTGCCGTAATAACAGCCAATGTTGCCTGCAAAACTACATGGAAAACGGTTGAGAATTGACGTCTGAATTGACGTCTAAATGAATAACTTTTAATATTAGTCAATCAAATTTCACACCAAGCTCATTAATAACTTCTGCAATAATTAATCAAACTTTGCCAAATTCACACGGAAGTTGCCGTAATACCAGCCGATGGTGCCTGCGAAACTACATCGAAAACGGTTGAGAATTGACGTCTGAATTGACGTCTAAATGAATAACTTTTAACAATACTCAATCAAATTTCACACCAATCTCATTAATAACTTTTGCAGTAATTAATCAAACTTCGCCAAATTTACAGGGAAGTTGCCGTAATAACTGCCAATGTTGCCTGCAAAACTACATGGAAAACGGTTGAGAATTGACGTCTAAATAGACGTCTAAATGAGTAACTTTTAATAATACTCAATCAAATTTCACACCAATCTCATTAATAACTTTTGCAGTAATTAATCACACTTCGCCAAATTTACAGGGCAGTTGCCGTAATACCAGCCGATGGTGCCTGCAAAACTACAGGGAAAACGGTTAAGAATTGACGTCTGAATTGACGTCTAAATCAATAACTTTTAATAATAGTCAATCAAATTTCACACCAAGCTCATTAATAACTTCTGCAATAATTAATCAAACTTCGCCAAATTCACACGGAAGTTGCCGTAATACCAGCCGATGGTGCCTGCTAAATTACATGGAAAACAGTTGAGAAGTGACGTCTGAATTGACGTCTAAATGAATAACTTTTAATAATACTCGTTCAAATTTCACACCAATCTCATAATAACTTTTGCAGTAATTAATCAAACTTCGCCAAATTTACAGGGAAGTTGCCGTAATACCAGCCGATGGTGCCTGCAAAACTACATGGAAAACAGTTAAGAATTGACGTCTGAATTGACGTCTAAATGAATAACTTTTAATAATACTCAATCAAATTTTACATCAATCTCATTAATAACTTATGCAGTAATTAATCAAACTTCGCCAATTTTACAGGGAAGTTGCCGTAATAACAGCCTGCAAAACTACATGGAAAACGGTTGAGAATTGACGTCCGAATTGACGTCTAAATGAATAACTTTTAATAATAGTCAATCAATTTTCACACCAAGCTCATTAATAATTATTGCAGTAATTAATCAAACTTCGCCAAATTTACAGGGAAGTTGCCGTAATACCAGCCAATGGTGCCTGCTAAACTACATGGAAAACGGCTAAGAATTGACGTCTGAATTGACGTCTAAATGAATAACTTTTAATAATAGTCAATCAAATTTCACACCAAGCTCATTAATAACTTCTGCAATAATTAATCAAACTTCGCCAAATTCACACGGAAGTTGCCGTAATACCAGCCGATGGTGCCTGCGAAACTACATCGAAAACGGTTGAGAATTGACGTCTGAATTGACGTCTAAATGAATAACTTTTAACAATACTCAATCAAATTTCACACCAATCTCATTAATAACTTTTGCAGTAATTAATCAAACTTCGCCAAATTTACAGGGAAGTTGCCGTAATAACTGCCAATGTTGCCTGCAAAACTACATGGAAAACGGTTGAGAATTGACGTCTAAATAGACGTCTAAATGAGTAACTTTTAATAATACTCAATCAAATTTCACACCAATCTCATTAATAACTTTTGCAGTAATTAATCACACTTCGCCAAATTTACAGGGCAGTTGCCGTAATACCAGCCGATGGTGCCTGCAAAACTACAGGGAAAACGGTTAAGAATTGACGTCTGAATTGACGTCTAAATCAATAACTTTTAATAATAGTCAATCAAATTTCACACCAAGCTCATTAATAACTTCTGCAATAATTAATCAAACTTCGCCAAATTCACACGGAAGTTGCCGTAATACCAGCCGATGGTGCCTGCGAAATTACATGGAAAACAGTTGAGAAGTGACGTCTGAATTGACGTCTAAATGAATAACTTTTAATAATACTCGTTCAAATTTCACACCAATCTCATAATAACTTTTGCAGTAATTAATCAAACTTCGCCAAATTTACAGGGAAGTTGCCGTAATACCAGCCGATGGTGCCTGCAAAACTACATGGAAAACAGTTAAGAATTGACGTCTGAATTGACGTCTAAATGAATAACTTTTAATAATACTCAATCAAATTTTACATCAATCTCATTAATAACTTATGCAGTAATTAATCAAACTTCGCCAAATTTACAGGGAAGTTGCCGTAATAACAGCCTGCAAAACTACATGGAAAACGGTTGAGAATTGACGTCCGAATTGACGTCTAAATGAATAACTTTTAATAATAGTCAATCAATTTTCACACCAAGCTCATTAATAATTATTGCAGTAATTAATCAAACTTCGCCAAATTTACAGGGAAGTTGCCGTAATACCAGCCAATGGTGCCTGCTAAACTACATGGAAAACGGTTGAGAATTGACGTCTGAATAGACGTCTAAATGAGTAACTTTTAATAATACTCAAGCAAATTTCACACCAATCTCATTAATAACTTTTGCAGTAATTAATCACACTTCGCCAAATTTACAGGGCAGTTGCCGTAATACCGGCCGATGGTGCCTGCAAAACTACATGGAAAACGGTTGAGAATTGACGTCTGAATAGACGTCTAAATGAGTAACTTTTAATAATACTCAATCAAATTTCACACCAATCTCATTAATAACTTTTGCAGTAATTAATCACACTTCGCCAAATTTACAGGGCAGTTGCCGTAATACCAGCCGATGGTGCCTGCAAAACTACAGGGAAAACGGTTGAGAATTGACGTCTGAATTGACGTATAAATGAATAACTTTTAATAATACTCAATCAAATTTCGCACCAATCTCATTAATAACTTTTGCAGTAATTAATCAAACTTCGCCAAATTTACAGGGAAGTTGCCGTAATAACAGCCAATGTTGCCTGCAAAACTACATGGAAAACGGTTGAGAATTGACGTCTGAATTGACGTCTAAATGAATAAGTTTTAATAAAAGTCAATCAAATTTCACACCAAGCTCAATAATAATTTTTGCAGTAATTAATCAAACTTCGCCAAATTTACAGGGAAGTTGCCGTAATACCAGCCGATGGTGCCTGCAAAACTACATGGAAAACAGTTAAGAATTGACGTCTGAATTGACGTCTAAATGAATAACTTTTAATAATACTCAATCAAATTTTACATCAATCTCATTAATAACTTATGCAGTAATTAATCAAACTTTGCCAAATTTACAGGGAAGTTGCCGTAATAACAGCTAATGTTGCCTGCAAAACTACATGGAAAACGGTTGAGAATTGACGTCCGAATTGACGTCTAAATAAATAACTTTTAATAATAGTCAATCAATTTTCACACCAAGCTCATTAATAATTATTGCAGTAATTAATCAAACTTCGCCAAATTTACAGGGAAGTTGCCGTAATACCAGCCGATGGTGCCTGCAAAACTACATGGAAAACAGTTAAGAATTGACGTCTGAATTGACGTCTAAATGAATAACTTTTAATAATACTCAATCAAATTTCACACCAATCTCATTAATAACTTTTGCAGTAATTAATCGAACTTCGCCAAATTTACAGGGAAGTTGCCGTAATAACAGCCAATGTTGCCTGCAAAACTACATGGAAAACGGTTGAGAATTGACGTCTGAATTGACGTCTAAATGAATAACTTTTAATATTAGTCAATCAAATTTCACACCAAGCTCATTAATAACTTCTGCAATAATTAATCAAACTTTGCCAAATTCACACGGAAGTTGCCGTAATACCAGCCGATGGTGCCTGCGAAACTACATCGAAAACGGTTGAGAATTGACGTCTGAATTGACGTCTAAATGAATAACTTTTAACAATACTCAATCAAATTTCACACCAATCTCATTAATAACTTTTGCAGTAATTAATCAAACTTCGCCAAATTTACAGGGAAGTTGCCGTAATAACTGCCAATGTTGCCTGCAAAACTACATGGAAAACGGTTGAGAATTGACGTCTAAATAGACGTCTAAATGAGTAACTTTTAATAATACTCAATCAAATTTCACACCAATCTCATTAATAACTTTTGCAGTAATTAATCACACTTCGCCAAATTTACAGGGCAGTTGCCGTAATACCAGCCGATGGTGCCTGCAAAACTACAGGGAAAACGGTTAAGAATTGACGTCTGAATTGACGTCTAAATCAATAACTTTTAATAATAGTCAATCAAATTTCACACCAAGCTCATTAATAACTTCTGCAATAATTAATCAAACTTCGCCAAATTCACACGGAAGTTGCCGTAATACCAGCCGATGGTGCCTGCGAAATTACATGGAAAACAGTTGAGAAGTGACGTCTGAATTGACGTCTAAATGAATAACTTTTAATAATACTCGTTCAAATTTCACACCAATCTCATAATAACTTTTGCAGTAATTAATCAAACTTCGCCAAATTTACAGGGAAGTTGCCGTAATACCAGCCGATGGTGCCTGCAAAACTACATGGAAAACAGTTAAGAATTGACGTCTGAATTGACGTCTAAATGAATAACTTTTAATAATACTCAATCAAATTTTACATCAATCTCATTAATAACTTATGCAGTAATTAATCAAACTTCGCCAAATTTACAGGGAAGTTGCCGTAATAACAGCCTGCAAAACTACATGGAAAACGGTTGAGAATTGACGTCCGAATTGACGTCTAAATGAATAACTTTTAATAATAGTCAATCAATTTTCACACCAAGCTCATTAATAATTATTGCAGTAATTAATCAAACTTCGCCAAATTTACAGGGAAGTTGCCGTAATACCAGCCAATGGTGCCTGCTAAACTACATGGAAAACGGCTAAGAATTGACGTCTGAATTGACGTCTAAATGAATAACTTTTAATAATAGTCAATCAAATTTCACACCAAGCTCATTAATAACTTCTGCAATAATTAATCAAACTTCGCCAAATTCACACGGAAGTTGCCGTAATACCAGCCGATGGTGCCTGCGAAACTACATCGAAAACGGTTGAGAATTGACGTCTGAATTGACGTCTAAATGAATAACTTTTAACAATACTCAATCAAATTTCACACCAATCTCATTAATAACTTTTGCAGTAATTAATCAAACTTCGCCAAATTTACAGGGAAGTTGCCGTAATAACTGCCAATGTTGCCTGCAAAACTACATGGAAAACGGTTGAGAATTGACGTCTAAATAGACGTCTAAATGAGTAACTTTTAATAATACTCAATCAAATTTCACACCAATCTCATTAATAACTTTTGCAGTAATTAATCACACTTCGCCAAATTTACAGGGCAGTTGCCGTAATACCAGCCGATGGTGCCTGCAAAACTACAGGGAAAACGGTTAAGAATTGACGTCTGAATTGACGTCTAAATCAATAACTTTTAATAATAGTCAATCAAATTTCACACCAAGCTCATTAATAACTTCTGCAATAATTAATCAAACTTCGCCAAATTCACACGGAAGTTGCCGTAATACCAGCCGATGGTGCCTGCGAAATTACATGGAAAACAGTTGAGAAGTGACGTCTGAATTGACGTCTAAATGAATAACTTTTAATAATACTCGTTCAAATTTCACACCAATCTCATAATAACTTTTGCAGTAATTAATCAAACTTCGCCAAATTTACAGGGAAGTTGCCGTAATACCAGCCGATGGTGCCTGCAAAACTACATGGAAAACAGTTAAGAATTGACGTCTGAATTGACGTCTAAATGAATAACTTTTAATAATACTCAATCAAATTTTACATCAATCTCATTAATAACTTATGCAGTAATTAATCAAACTTCGCCAAATTTACAGGGAAGTTGCCGTAATAACAGCCTGCAAAACTACATGGAAAACGGTTGAGAATTGACGTCCGAATTGACGTCTAAATGAATAACTTTTAATAATAGTCAATCAATTTTCACACCAAGCTCATTAATAATTATTGCAGTAATTAATCAAACTTCGCCAAATTTACAGGGAAGTTGCCGTAATACCAGCCAATGGTGCCTGCTAAACTACATGGAAAACGGCTAAGAATTGACGTCTGAATTGACGTCTAAATGAATAACTTTTAATAATAGTCAATCAAATTTCACACCAAGCTCATTAATAACTTCTGCAATAATTAATCAAACTTCGCCAAATTCACACGGAAGTTACAGTAATACCAGCCGATGGTGGCTGCGAAACTACGTCGAAAACGGTTGAGAATTGACGTCTGAATTGACGTCTAAATGAATAACTTTTAACAATACTCAATCAAATTTCACACCAATCTCATTAATAACTTTTGCATTAATTAATCAAACTTCGCCAAATTTGAAGGGAAGTTGCCGTAATAACAGCCGATGTTGCCTACAAAACTACATGGAAAACGGTTGAGAATTGACGTCTGAATTGACGTCTAAATGAATAACTTTTAATAATACTCGTTCAAATTTCACACCAATCTCATAATAACTTTTGCAGTAATTAATCAAACTTCGCCAAATTTACAGGGAAGTTGCCGTAATACCAGCCGATGGTGCCTGCAAAACTACATGGAAAACAGTTAAGAATTGACGTCTGAATTGACGTCTAAATGAATAACTTTTAATAATACTCAATCATATTTTACATCAATCTCATTAATAACTTATGCAGTAATTAATCAAACTTCGCCAAATTTACAGGGAAGTTGCCGTAATAACAGCCTGCAAAACTACATGGAAAACGGTTGAGAATTGACGTCCGAATTGACGTCTAAATGAATAACTTTTAATAATAGTCAATCAATTTTCACACCAAGCTCATTAATAATTATTGCAGTAATTAATCAAACTTCGCCAAATTTACAGGGAAGTTGCCGTAATACCAGCCAATGGTGCCTGCTAAACTACATGGAAAACGGCTAAGAATTGACGTCTGAATTGACGTCTAAATGAATAACTTTTAATAATAGTCAATCAAATTTCACACCAAGCTCATTAATAACTTCTGCAATAATTAATCAAACTTCGCCAAATTCACACGGAAGTTACAGTAATACCAGCCGATGGTGGCTGCGAAACTACATCGAAAACGGTTGAGAATTGACGTCTGAATTGACGTCTAAATGAATAACTTTTAGCAATACTCAATCAAATTTCACACCAATCTCATTAATAACTTTTGCATTAATTAATCAAACTTCGCCAAATTTGAAGGGAAGTTGCCGTAATAACAGCCGATGTTGCCTACAAAACTACATGGAAAACGGTTGAGAATTGACGTCTGAATTTACGACTAAATGATAAACTTTTAATAATACTCAATCAAATTTCACACCAATCTCATTAATAACTTTAGCAGTAATTAATCAAACTTCGCCAAATTTAAAGGGAAGTTGCCGTAATATCAGCCAATGTTGCCTGCAAAACTACATGGAAAACGGTTGAGAATTGACGTCTGAATTGACGTCTAAATGAGTAACTTTTAATAATACTCAATCAAATTTCACAACAATCTCATTAATAACTTTTGCAGTAATTAATCAAACTTCGCCAAATTTACAGGGAAGTTGCCGTAATAACAGCCAATGTTGCCTGCAAAACTACATGGAAAACAGTTGAGAATTGACGTCTGAATTGACGTCTAAATGAGTAACTTTTAATAATACTCAATCAAATTTCACACCAAGCTCATTAATAACTTTTGCAGTAATTAATCAAACTTCGCCAAATTTACAGAGAAGTTGCCGTAATAACAGCCAATGTTGCCTGCAAAACTACATGGAAAACAGTTAAGAATTGACGTCTGAATTGACGTCTAAATGAATAACTTTTAATAATACTCAATCAAATTTCACAACAATCTCATTAATAACTTTTGCAGTAATTAATCAAACTTCGCCAAATTTACAGGGAAGTTGCCGTAATAAAAGCTGATGTTGCCTGCAAAACTACATGGAAAACGATTGAGAATTGACGTCTGAATTGACGTCTAAATGAGTAACTTTTAATAATACTCAATCAAATTTCACACCATTCTCATTGATAACTTTTGCAGTAATTAATCAAACTTCGCCAAATCTACAGGGAAGCTGCCGTAATACCAGCCGATGGTGTCTGCAGAATTACATGGGAAACAGTTGAGAAGTGACGTCTGAGTTGACGTTTAAATGAATAACTTTTAATAATACTCAATCAAATTTCACAACAATCTCTTTAATAATTTTTGCAGTAATAAATCAAACTTCGCAACGTTTACATTAATCAAACTTCGCCAAATTTACAGGGAAGTTGCCGTAATAACAGCCGATGCTGCCTGCAAAACTACATGGAAAACGGCTGAGAATTGACGTCTGAATTGACGTCTAAATAAATCACTTTTAATAATACTCAATCAAATTTCACACCAATCTCATTAATAACTTTTGCAGTAATTAATCAAACTTCGCCAAATTTACAGGGAAGTTGCCGTAATAAATGCCAATGTTGCCTGCAAAACTAAATGGAAAACGGTTGAGAATTGCTGTCTGAACAGACGTCTAAATGAGTAACTTTTAATAATACTCAATCAAATTTCACACCAATCTCATTAATAACTTTTGCAGTAATTAATCACACTTCGCCAAATTTACAGGGCAGTTGCCGTAATACCAGCCGATGGTGCCTGCAAAACTACATGGAAAACGGTTGAGAATTGACGTCTGAATTGACGTATAAAAGAATAACTTTTAATAATACTCAATAAAATTTCACACCAATCTCATTAATAACTTTTGTAGTAATTAATCAAACTTCGCCAAATTTACAGGGAAGTTGCCGTAATAACAGCCAATGTTGCCTGCAAAACTACATGGAAAACGGTTGAGAATTGACGTCTGAATTGACGTCTAAATGAATAACTTTTAATAATAGTAAATCAAATTTGACACCAAGCTCAATAATAACTTCTGCAATAATTAATCAAACTTCGCCAAATGCACACGGAAGTTGCCGTAATACCAGCCGATGGTGCCTGCGAAACTACATCGAAAACGGTTAAGAATTGACGTCTGAATTGACGTCTAAATGAATAACTTTTAAAAATACTCAATCAAATTTCACACCAATCTCATTAATAACTTTTGCAGTAATTAATCAAACTTCGCCAAATTTACAGGGAAGTTGCCGTAATAACTGCCAATGTTGCCTGCAAAACTACATGAAAAACGGTTGAGAATTGACGTCTGAATAGACGTCTAAATGAGTAACTTTTAATAATACTCAATCAAATTTCACACCAATCTCATTAATAACTTTTGCAGTAATTAATCACACTTCGCCAAATTTAAAGGGCAGTTGCCGTAATACCAGCCGATGGTGCCTGCAAAACTACATGGAAAACGGTCGAGAATTGACGTCTGAATAGACGTCTAAATGAGTAACTTTTAATAATACTCAATCAAATTTCACACCAATCTCATTAATAACTTTTGCAGTAATTAATCACACTTCGCCAAATTTACAGGGCAGTTGCCGTAATACCAGCCGATGGTGCCTGCAAAACTACATGGAAAACGGTTGAGAATTGACGTCTGAATTGACGTATAAATGAATAACTTTTAATAATACTCAATCAAATTTCACACCAATCTCATTAATAACTTTTGCAGTAATTAATCAAACTTCGCCAAATTTACAGGGAAGTTGCCGGAATAACAGCCAATGTTGCCTGCAAAACTACATGGAAAACCGTTGAGAATTGACGTCTGAATTGACGTCTAGATCAATAACTTTTAATAATAGTCAATCAAATTTCACACCAAGCTCATTAATAACTTCTGCAATAATTAATCAAACTTCGCCAAATTCACACGGAAGTTGCCGTAATACCAGCCGATGGTGCCTGCGAAACTACATCGAAAACGGTAAGAATTGACGTCTGAATTGACGTCTAAATGAATAGCTTTTAATAATACTCAATCAAATTTTACACCAATTTCATTAATAACTTATGCTGTAATTAATCAAGCTTCGCCAAATTTACAGGGAAGTTGCCGTAATAAAAGCTGATGTTGCCTGCAAAACTACATGGAAAACGGTTGAGAATTGACGTCTGAATTGACGTCTAAATGAATAACTTTTAATAATAGTCAATCAAATTTCACACCAAGCTCAATAATAATTTTTGCAGTAATTAATCAAACTTCGCCAAATTTACAGGGAAGTTGCCGTAATACCAGCCGATGGTGCCTGCAAAACTACATGGAAAACAGTTAAGAATTGACGTCTGAATTGACGTCTAAATGAATAACTTTTAATAATACTCAATCAAATTTTACATCAATCTCATTAATGACTTATGCAGTAATTAATCAAACTTCGCCAAATTTACAGGGAAGTCTAAATGAATAACTTTTAACAATACTCAATCAAATTTCACACCAATCTCATTAATAACTTTTGCAGTAATTAATCAAACTTCGCCAAATTTACAGGGAAGTTGCCGTAATACCAGCCGATGGTGACTGCAAAATTACATGTAAAACAGTTGAGAAGTGACGTCTGAATTGACGTCTAAATGAATAACTTTTAATAATACTCGTTCAAATTTCACACCAATCTCATAATAACTTTTGCAGTAATTAATCAAACTTCGCCAAATTTACAGGGAAGTTGCCGTAATACCAGCCGATCGTGCCTGCAAAACAACATGGAAAACAATTAAGAATTGACGTCTGAATTGACGTCTAAATGAATAACTTTTAATAATACTCAATCAAATTTTACACCAATTTCATTAATAACTTATGCGGTAATTAATCAAACTTCGCCAAATTTACTGGGAAGTTGCCGTAATAAAAGCTGATGTTGCCTGCAAAACTACATGGAAAACGGTTGAGAATTGACGTCTGAATTGACGTCTAAATGAATAACTTTTAATAATAGTCAATCAAATTTCACACCAAGCTCAATAATAATTTTTGCAGTAATTAATCAAACTTCGCCAAATTTACAGGGATGTTGCCGTAATACCAGCCGATGGTGCCTGCAAAACTACATGGAAAACAGTTAAGAATTGACGTCTGAATTGACGTCTAAATGAATAACTTTTAATAATACTCAATCAAATTTTACATCAATCTCATTAATGACTTATGCAGTAATTAATCAAACTTCGCCAAATTTACAGGGAAGTCTAAATGAATAACTTTTAACAATACTCAATCAAATTTCACACCAATCTCATTAATAACTTTTGCAGTAATTAATCAAACTTCGCCAAATTTACAGGGAAGTTGCCGTAATACCAGCCGATGGTGACTGCAAAATTACATGTAAAACAGTTGAGAAGTGACGTCTGAATAGACGTCTAAATGAGTAACTTTTAATAATACTCAATCAAATTTCACACCAATCTCATTAATAACTTTTGCAGTAATTAATCACACTTCGCCAAATTTACAGGGCAGTTGCCGTAATACCAGCCGATGGTGCCTGCAAAACTACATGGAAAACGGTTGAGAATTGACGTCTGAATTGACGTATAAATGAATAACTTTTAATAATACTCAATCAAATTTCACACCAATCTCATTAATAACTTTTGCAGTAATTAATCAAACTTCGCCAAATTTACAGGGAAGTTGCCGTAATAACAGCCAATGTTGCCTGCAAAACTACATGGAAAACGGTTGAGAATTGACGTCTGAATTGACGTCTAAATGAATAACTTTTAATAATAGTAAATCAAATTTGACACCAAGCTCATTAATAACTTCTGCAATAATTAATCAAACTTCGCCAAATTCACACGGAAGTTGCCGTAATACCAGCCGATGGTGCCTGCGAAACTACATCGAAAACGGTTAAGAATTGACGTCTGAATTGACGTCTAAATGAATAACTTTTCAAATACTCAATCAAATTTCACACCAATCTCATTAATAACTTTTGCAGTAATTAATCAAACTTCGCCAAATTTACAGGGAAGTTGCCGTAATAACTGCCAATGTTGCCTGCAAAACTACATGGAAAACGGTTGAGAATTGACGTCTGAATAGACGTCTAAATGAGTAACTTTTAATAATACTCAATCAAATTTCACACCAATCTCATTAATAACTTTTGCAGTAATTAATCACACTTCGCCAAATTTAAAGGGCAGTTGCCGTAATACCAGCCGATGGTGCCTGCAAAACTACATGGAAAACGGTTGAGAATTGACGTCTGAATAGACGTCTAAATGAGTAACTTTTAATAATACTCAATCAAATTTCACACCAATCTCATTAATAACTTTTGCAGTAATTAATCACACTTCGCCAAATTTACAGGGCAGTTGCCGTAATACCAGCCGATGGTGCCTGCAAAACTACATGGAAAACAGTTGAGAATTGACGTCTGAATTGACGTATAAATGAATAACTTTTAATAATACTCAATCAAATTTCACACCAATCTCATTAATAACTTTTGCAGTAATTAATCAAACTTCGCCAAATTTACAGGGAAGTTGCCGTAATAACAGCCAATGTTGCCTGCAAAACTACATGGAAAACGGTTGAGAATTGACGTCTGAATTGACGTCTAAATGAATAACTTTTAATAATAGTAAATCAAATTTGACACCAAGCTCATTAATAACTTCTGCAATAATTAATCAAACTTCGCCAAATTCACACGGAAGTTGCCGTAATACCAGCAGATGGTGCCTGCGAAACTACATCGAAAACGGTTAAGAATTGACGTCTGAATTGACGTCTAAATGAATAACTTTTAAAAATACTCAATCAAATTTCACACCAATCTCATTAATAACTTTTGCAGTAATTAATCAAACTTCGCCAAATTTACAGGGAAGTTGCCGTAATAACTGCCAATGTTGCCTGCAAAACTACATGGAAAACGGTTGAGAATTGACGTCTGAATAGACGTCTAAATGAGTAACTTTTAATAATACTCAATCAAATTTCACACCAATCTCATTAATAACTTTTGCAGTAATTAATCACACTTCGCCAAATTTAAAGGGCAGTTGCCGTAATACCAGCCGATGGTGCCTGCAAAACTACATGGAAAACGGTTGAGAATTGACGTCTGAATAGACGTCTAAATGAATAACTTTTAATAATACTCAATCAAATTTCACAACAATCTCATTAATAACTTTTGCAGTAATTAATCACACTTCGCCAAATTTACAGGGCAGTTGCCGTAATACCAGCCGATGGTGCCTGCAAAACTACATGGAAAACGGTTGAGAATTGACGTCTGAATTGACGTATAAATGAATAACTTTTAATAATACTCAATCAAATTTCACACCAATCTCATTAATAACTTTTGCAGTAATTAATCAAACTTCGCCAAATTTACAGGGAAGTTGCCGGAATAACAGCCAATGTTGCCTGCAAAACTACATGGAAAACCGTTGAGAATTGACGTCTGAATTGACGTCTAGATCAATAACTTTTAATAATAGTCAATCAAATTTCACACCAAGCTCATTAATAACTTCTGCAATAATTAATCAAACTTCGCCAAATTCACACGGAAGTTGCCGTAATACCAGCCGATGGTGCCTGCAAAACTACATGGAAAACGGTTGAGAATTGACGTCTGAATTGACGTATAAATGAATAACTTTTAATAATACTCAATCAAATTTCACACCAATCTCATTAATAACTTTTGCAGTAATTAATCAAACTTCGCCAAATTTACAGGGAAGTTGCCGTAATAACAGCCAATGTTGCCTGCAGAACTACATGGAAAACGGTTGAGAATTGACGTCTGAATTGACGTCTAAATGAATAACTTTTAATAATAGTAAATCAAATTTAGTGGGTCCAATAATTGAAATATTTGAGAGTATTGATCATTTTATGATAAAAGCATGAGATTTGGCACACTGGTAGGGCACCCAATGGAGAAGATATTTGGATACAAGGACATCCCAGATTTGTCCTATAAATAGAATGGCAGCCATTTTCCAAAATGGCCGCCAGCGATAACTATTTTAACCATATCTCTGCTTCTAATCCACATAGAAACTCAATATTGGTGGCTAAATGTATGTTTTCAGGGATGGAGAATGCAATGGAATAAATTATTAGAGGCTAAAATTCATTATAATTAGGTTTTCACGTTTTAATTGCTCTGGAATTCTCCAGATTCATACAAAACTGGCCTGCACATCCATAGAGATTTCTTGGACTACTAACTGTCTAGTATATCTACCGGACCTAGAACAAAAGTTCAGCAGATCTATCTGGGGCTGATAATTTTTACTAGTAGGAATAATGTTTTACTTCGATTATTGATTTCTTTTAGAAATAGGCCTAGGCCTAGGGCCAAAACTTGTCGTGAGGCTATTGCCGATATTGCCAATTTCCTCCCAGCAATGAACGGTTCTTTGAAAGCTGCACTTAGCCTTCTACTGATATACTAGGCTTAGGGGCCAATCCGTGGATGGTGTGGATCGATACCTATGACAACATACGCTCACTACCCATGCTGGGGATCCCCCTCAGGCTCAAGACGCGTGCACAATACCGGGCGCTACTATGACGTCACACAGGATACTCGCACAGTAGGCCTCTAGAGGCTAAGTAGTCGTAGTCGGTAGTCCGCTTTTGACCTCAGCGTCCTCATGGTCCTGAGAAGAGACGATGTCGAAGCTATTCAAGGTCTTGGATCCTTTTGAGCCAAGTACATGTAGGCCTACATCGCGAGATGATGAAGGTGGGAAGAGTAACGTTACTGACTGGGATTTATGTGCTCTGTGTCAGGAAGATACGGGAGCACGCTTGCTATGTCCCGGTGATTTTATGGGGGAAACTGGGTCCGGCTACAGGACCATGGCTCAGAATCTGCTGGCCTTCGACCAAATCAGCAGCCTGCCATCACGATTGAACATATCGCGTCTGGATGATGGTGGAGGGGTTGAAGTGACCTTGAAGAAACACCAAGCTAAATGGCATGACACTTGCAGACTTCAGTTCAACAAAACCCAGCTGCAGCGGGCACAGAAGAGGAAGTCGGCCGGGGATGATTCTGCATCAGCTCCTTCCAGCAAGTTCACTCGACAAAGTATCGGGCGCCCCTCTACTTCAACAGCTGCTTGCTTCTTCTGTGAGGAGACTTCAGGCAGCCTACATGAGGTTTCTACCTTCCAGCTTGACGTGCGTGTAAGGCAGTGCGCTTTGAAGCTGCAGGACAAGGTTCTCTTGGCTAAGCTTAGCGGGGGTGACTTGATTGCCCAGGAGGCCAAATATCATACTAGATGCCTTGCATCTCTCTACAACAAAGCAAGAGACACACATGTTCGAGAGTCCACTGCAGATGATGTCAACCATGGTATTGCGTTCGCTGGCCTTGTCTCCTATATTGAAGATGCATACATGGACAATCTTGTTGCACCGGTATTCAAACTGAAACTCCTGGTAGATCTCTACACTTCCCGACTGGAGCAACTGGGAACCCATGTCGACGGCCGTGTACATTCCGGTAGACTCAAAGACAGACTGTTGAGCTATTTTCCTAGCATGGAGGCCCACAAGCAGGGGCGGGATGTTGTACTAGTATCTAATGAAGACGTGGGCGCTGCACTGGGGAAGGCGTGCGAGTTTGATGCAGACAATGAAGGCGTCCATCTCGCGAGGGCTGCTGCTATAGTCAGGAGAGACATGGCAAAGATGAAACTGTCATCAGTGGTTCATTTGCACCTCACTGCCAGGAAGACTCTGTGCCAGTGTCCCTTTTGGCCCTTGTCTCAATGGTTCTGTATGGCCCAAATATAACAAGCCAGTCAAGCCGAACAGAGATGCCACAGCCAGCTCTCTCTCTTGCACAGCTCCTGATGATCAATAGTGTCAACCGTAGGAAAGCTGACACCACTATCACCAGACACAACCGAGACAGAGAGACACCAGTGCCCCTCTACGTAGGTGTGATGACACACACCAAAACTCGGAAAAGTTCCCTCGTTGACAAACTGTTTGAACTTGGGCTGTCTGTCTCATATGACCGGGTACTTGAAGTCTCCACTGAAATTGGGAACAAAGTATGTCGACAGTATGAAATCGACAAGGCTGTATGTCCCCCTAACCTGAGAGAAGGCTTGTTCACTACGGCTGCTGTGGACAACATAGACCATAATCCAAGCTCCACCAGTGCGCATGATTCCTTCCACGGGACTGGGATCTCCCTGTTCCAACACCCAGATGCGATGTGCACAGGGTCGCCGCGTGTCTCATCCGCTGATGCAGATGTCCCTGAAGAACAAGTCAAGGCTGGCAAAATGAAGCAGGCCCGTCTGCCAGATGACTACACATGTGTACCACCTGTTGCTCTGCCTAAAAAAGATCCATCCGTGCCTGAATGTGATGGACTGCTAACCACAGATGGCGAACTGATGAAGCATGCTTTGCAGAATGAATACAGGTAGGCCTACATGTAAGACGGATTGTTGTGAACATGGCGCGCCAATGCTTAAAATTACCTATGTAATGATGTGAATACATTGTATTACTCTGGTCACAGGTGGTTGGAGCACATGCAAGCTGTGGTATCCAGGGACGACCCCGACGTTGACAGCGCCGTTTCGTGGTCTGCGTACCATGCAAGACTCCAACCAGAAGATGCTGTGTCTGGAAGTGATGTCGCGCTTGCTTCCCTGCTACCCCTATTCTCTGAAGAAGCAAAGTCTGTGGCCATGATTCGCCATTCGATGGATGTTGTCAAGAAGTCAGTGGAAATTCTCAATCCTGGCCAGATACCCATCATCACCGTCGATCAGCCGCTCTTTGCGGTAGCCAAACACATTCAGTGGAGCTGGCCTCAAGTTTATGGTGAGGACCACTTCATCATTGTGTTTGGTGGGTTGCATATCGAGATGGCCGTTCTGAAGGTACTCGGTGACCTCCTTGATGGGAGTGGTTGGACCAGCGCTCTCGTACAAGCAGACATCACCACCCCTGGGAGAGCAGACTCTCTACTGAAAGCCTCACACGTGACACGCACGCGCCGTGCTCACCAGGTCACCGCCAGCAGTCTATACCTCCTCCTTCAGCGAGCATACGCAGGTCACACCGACGACCCTGGCGACGGAGATGTCAAACCCCTTGAAGAGTGGTGGGACGAACGTGCTGGTGCATATCCTCAGGTGCACTTCTGGTCCATCATCCTCAAACTCGAGCTGGCAATGCTTGTCTACATCCGTGCAGTTCGGGAGGCCGACTTCCAGCTGTATGTGGATGCACTGAGCAGTCTCATGCCATGGTTCTTCTCGCTAGACCACACCCATTACGCACGATGGCTGCCGATCCATGTGCGAGACATGTGCGCCTTAGAGAAGACTCATCCTTCGGTCTACACAGAATTTCTGGCTGGGAAGTTCACCGTCAAGAAGACGTCTCGCCGGTTCTCTGCTATTGCCCTTGACCAGGCCCACGAACAGAATAATGCATGCGTGAAAGGAGATGGTGGTGCTGTCGGCCTCACAGAAAACCCAGCAGCTCTCCATCGATGGATGGTGTCTGGTCCGCAGATGGCACAGATCATTGCCGAGTTTGAGATTTCTGCTGGAAGTGAGCAGAGAACCGATGCAGACAGTCGGCACCACGAGGAGAACAGGCATACCCAGAAGTCATTTGCTGAGGACGTGAAAGCTCTGGTATCCACTATAGAAGATATGGGCAACCCTTTCCTCGAAAGCACCAGTGACCTCTTGGTCCTTGACACCAGATATATTGTCGACCCGGCAGTCACAACTACACTCAATGAGATTGAAGAGATCGGACGTCAGCAATACGAAGTGTACGTCACCGAGCGGCTGAGCAACAGGACAAAGGCCATCACAGAACCTATCAAGAGGAACAGTCTGCCTTTGTTCAGTCGTCCTTCAGCCCGACAGAAGTCCAAATCTCAGCAGCAGCTGTCCTCATTGAAGAACGATTGTTCACTGTTCTCTCGACTGTACATCGCTTCGCAAATGAGGGAGGGGGATCTTGACGAGTTCTTTGCCCATGAGAACCAGGCCAATCCCCCATCTCTGTCCAACATGGGAAACCTCAGAAGTGGAACCAAGTCAGTCTTGGTTGGCTGCCTCGAGGAACTGTTATCTGACAGTGACAGCGAAACTGTGACACCAACACCAGAGGTTATCATCCTCGACGGCCCAGCTATAGTCAACATGCTGCGGCCCGGCACTGCAAAGACTTTTGCAGACTATGCCCATGAAGTGTTCACTCCATATGTGATGTCACAGCTGAGGAATGTCAGCCGAGTAGATGTCGTGTGGGACGAGTACCTCCCAGACAGTCTGAAGGCTGAGACAAGGAGCAAGCGAGGAAAAGGCATTCGGAGAAGGGTGGAGCCGTCCAGTCTGCTGCCATCCAACTGGCAGCAATTCCTCCGCATCGACCAGAACAAGACCGAGCTCTTCGCCTTCCTCTCAACAAGTGTGACGTCGACCACGGCAGACAAGCAAATCATCAGCACACACCATGGTGAAGTGAAGTGCAGCCAGCCTAGGGATCTGTCAGCTCTGGCGCCTTGTACACACGAGGAAGCAGACACAAGAATGATCCTGCACGTCGAAGATGCGGTCCAGAATGGGTACAGCAAGGTCATGGTACGCACAGTCGACACAGATGTCGTTGTGCTGGCTGTAACAGCAGCAAGTCGCCTCCGGAATCACATCAGTGAGCTGTGGGTTGCTTTTGGTACCGGTAAGCATTTCCGCTACCTGGCAGCCCATGACATGGCAGCAGCTCTCGGTGTGGACAAGTGCATCGCTCTACCCGTGTTTCATGCACTAACTGGTTGCGACACGGTCTCCTTCTTTGGTGGCCGTGGCAAGAAGTCGGCCTGGGACGTGTGGAAGGTACACGATGCTGTCACAGCCACTTTCTGCACCCTTGCTTCCACACCGACAAGAGCCTCCCTCGATGACTGCATGCCTGCGCTGGAGAGGTTTGTCGTCTTACTCTACGACCGCACCAGCTGTGAGGTGGAGGTCAATACGGCAAGAAAGCACCTTTTCACTCAGAAGAGCCGGAGCATCGATGCCCTTCCTCCAACTCGAGCAGCCTTCTTGAACATTCAAAGAGGGCTGCTTTCATGGCCGGTCACTGTTGGGCCCAAGTGGCGACCCCGTGCCCACAGCTCCCATCTCCAGCGGACTGGGGGTGGTCGAAGAACGATGGAGGTTGGCACGTCTATTGGACAGCTCTACCAGAAGCCACCCAAGTCTGCCGGGAGTTGCTGCGTTGTGGCTGCAAACAGGGATGCAGAGGACGGTGCAAATGTGTGAGAGCAGCTCTTCAGTGCACAGCTCTCTGTCACTGCGAAGGCCTCTGTTCTTGAGTGAGCTGAATGGACTCTGGAGACTGGCCTTGTGGACTTTTGAGTGCACAGCTCTCTGTCACTGCGAAGGACTCTGTTCTTGAGTGAGTTGAATGGACTCTGGAGACTGGCCTTGTGGACTTTTGAGTGCACTTCTCTCTGTCACTGCGAAGGACTCTGTTCTTGAATGGGCTCTCTGGAGATTGGCCATGGCCTTATGGACTTTTGAGTTATCTCACTCTGTCAATGTCACAGTTACTTGTCTCTATATTTGAGTCTGCGTGTCCATGATGTATCGCAACTAGAACCTTCAGTATAAATGTTCACTTAAACCATGCTTTTGTAGTTGACAACACTGGTAATTCAGCGAAAACCTAATTATAATCAATTTTAGCCTCTGGTAATTCATTCCATTGCATTCACCATCCCTGAAAACATACATTTAGCCACCAATATTGAGTTTCTATGTGGATTAGAAGCAGAGATACGGTTAAAATAGTTATCGCTGGCGGCCATTTTGGAAAATGGCTGCCATTCTATTTATAGGACAAATCTGGGATGTCCTTGTATCCAAATATCTTCTCCATGGGGTACCCTACCAGTGTGCCAAATGTCATGCTTTTATCATGAAATGATCAATACTCTCCCATGTCTGCCGGACTAATTTGACACCAAGCTCATTAATAACTTCTGCAATAATTAATCAAACTTCGCCAAATTCACACGGAAGTTGCCGTAATACCAGCAGATGGTGCCTGCGAAACTACATCGAAAACGGTTAAGAATTGACGTCTGAATTGACGTCTAAATGAATAACTTTTAAAAATACTCAATCAAATTTCACACCAATCTCATTAATAACTTTTGCAGTAATTAATCAAACTTCGCCAAATTTACAGGGAAGTTGCCGTAATAACTGCCAATGTTGCCTGCAAAACTACATGGAAAACGGTTGAGAATTGACGTCTGAATAGACGTCTAAATGAGTAACTTTTAATAATACTCAATCAAATTTCACACCAATCTCATTAATAACTTTTGCAGTAATTAATCACACTTCGCCAAATTTAAAGGGCAGTTGCCGTAATACCAGCCGATGGTGCCTGCAAAACTACATGGAAAACGGTTGAGAATTGACGTCTGAATAGACGTCTAAATGAGTAACTTTTAATAATACTCAATCAAATTTCACACCAATCTCATTAATAACTTTTGCAGTAATTAATCACACTTCGCCAAATTTACAGGGCAGTTGCCGTAATACCAGCCGATGGTGCCTGCAAAACTACATGGAAAACGGTTGAGAATTGACGTCTGAATTGACGTATAAATGAACAACTTTTAATAATACTCAATCAAATTTCACACCAATCTCATTAATAACTTTTGCAGTAATTAATCAAACTTCGCCAAATTTACAGGGAAGTTGCCGGAATAACAGCCAATGTTGCCTGCAAAACTACATGGAAAACCGTTGAGAATTGACGTCTGAATTGACGTCTAGATCAATAACTTTTAATAATAGTCAATCAAATTTCACACCAAGCTCATTAATAACTTCTGCAATAATTAATCAAACTTCGCCAAATTCACACGGAAGTTGCCGTAATACCAGCCGATGGTGCCTGCGAAACTACATCGAAAACGATTAAGAATTGATGTCTGAATTGACGTCTAAATGAATAACTTTTAACAATACTCAAGCAAATTTCACACCAATCTCATTAATAACTTTAGCAGTAATTAATCAAACTTCGCCAAATTTACAGGGAAGTTGCCGTAATACCAGCCGATGGTGACTGCAAAATTACATGGAAACCAGTTGAGAAGTGACGTCTGAATTGACGTCTAAATGAATAACTTTTAATAATACTCGTTCACATTTCACACCAATCTCATAATAACTTTTGCAGTAATTAATCAAACTTCGCCAAATTTACAGGGAAGTTGCCGTAATACCAGCCGATCGTGCCTGCAAAACTACATGGAAAACAATTAAGAATTGACGTCTGAATTGACGTCTAAATGAATAACTTTTAATAATACTCAATCAAATTTTACACCAATTTCATTAATAACTTATGCGGTAATTAATCAAACTTCGCCAAATTTACTGGGAAGTTGCCGTAATAAAAGCTGATGTTGCCTGCAAAACTACATGGAAAACGGTTGAGAATTGACGTCTGAATTGACGTCTAAAAGAATAACTTTTAATAATAGTCAATCAAATTTCACACCAAGCTCAATAATAATTTTTGCAGTAATTAATCAAACTTCGCCAAATTTACAGGGAAGTTGCCGTAATACCAGCCGATGGTGCCTGCTAAACTACATGGAAAACGGTTAAGAATTGACGTCTGAATTGACGTCTAAATGAATAACTTTTAATAATACTCAATCAAATTTTACATCAATCTCATTAATGACTTATGCAGTAATTAATCAAACTTCGCCAAATTTACAGGGAAGTTGCCGTAATAACAGCTAATGTTGCCTGCAAAACTACATGGAAAACGGTTGAGAATTGACGTTCGAATTGACGTCTAAATGAATAACTTTTAATAATAGTCAATCAATTTTCACACCAAGCTCATTAATAATTATTGCAGTAATTAAGCAAACTTCGCCAAATTTACAGGGAAGTTGCCGTAATACCAGCCGATGGTGCCTGCTAAACTACATGGAAAACGGTTAAGAATTGACGTCTGAATTGACGTCTAAATGAATAACTTTTAATAATAGTCAATCAAATTTCACACCAAGCTCATTAATAACTTCTGCAATAATTAATCAAACTTCGCCAAATTCACACGGAAGTTGCCGTAATACCAGCCGATGGTGCCTGCGAAACTACATCGAAAACGGTTGAGAATTGACGTCTGAATTGACGTCTAAATGAATAACTTTTAGCAATACTCAATCAAATTTCATACCAATCTCATTAATAACTTTTGCATTAATAAATCAAACTTCGCCAAATTTGAAGGGAAGTTGCCGTAATAACAGCCGATGTTGCCTACAAAACTACATGGAAAACGGTTGAGAATTGACGTCTGAATTTACGACTAAATGATAAACCTTTAATAATACTCAATCAAATTTCACACCAATTTCATTAATAACTTTAGCAGTAATTAATCAAACTTCGCCAAATTTAAAGGGAAGTTGCCGTAATATCAGCCGATGTTGCCTACAAAACTACATGGAAAACGCTTGAGAATTAACGTCTGAATTGACGTCTAAATGAATAACGTTTAATAATACTCAATCAAATTTCACACCAATCTCATTAATAATTTTTGCAGTAATTAATCAAACTTCGCCAAATTTACAGAGAAGTTGCCGTAATACCAGCCGATGGTGCCTGCAAAACTACATGGAAAACAGTTAAGAATTGACGTCTGAATTGACGTCTAAATGAATAACTTTTAATAATACTCAATCAAATTTCACAACAATCTCATTAATAAATTTTGCAGTAATTAATCAAACTTCGCCAAATTTACAGGGAAGTTGCCGTAATAACAGCCAATGTTGCCTGCAAAACTACATGGAAAACAGTTGAGAATTGACGTCTGAATTGACGTCTAAATGAGTAACTTTTAATAATACTCAATCAAATTTCACACCAAGCTCATTAATAACTTTTGCAGTAATTAATCAAACTTCGCCAAATTTACAGGGAAGTTGCCGTAATAACAGCCAATGTTGCCTGCAAAACTACATGGGAAACAGTTAAGAATTGACGTCTGAATTGACGTCTAAATGAATAACTTTTAATAATACTCAATCAAATTTTACATCAATCTCATTAATGACTTATGCAGTAATTAATCAAACTTCGCCAAATTTACAGGGAAGTCTAAATGAATAACTTTTAACAATACTCAATCAAATTTCACACCAATCTCATTAATAACTTTTGCAGTAATTAATCAAACTTCGCCAAATTTACAGGGAAGTTGCCGTAATACCAGCCGATGGTGACTGCAAAATTACATGTAAAACAGTTGAGAAGTGACGTCTGAATTGACGTCTAAATGAATAACTTTTAATAATACTCGTTCAAATTTCACACCAATCTCATAATAACTTTTGCAGTAATTAATCAAACTTCGCCAAATTTACAGGGAAGTTGCCGTAATACCAGCCGATCGTGCCTGCAAAACTACATGGAAAACAATTAAGAATTGACGTCTGAATTGACGTCTAAATGAATAACTTTTAATAATACTCAATCAAATTTTACACCAATTTCATTAATAACTTATGCGTTAATTAATCAAACTTCGCCAAATTTACTGGGAAGTTGCCGTAATAAAAGCTGATGTTGCCTGCAAAACTACATAGAAAACGGTTGAGAATTGACGTCTGAATTGACGTCTAAATGAATAACTTTTAATAATAGTCAATCAAATTTCACACCAAGCTCAATAATAATTTTTGCAGTAATTAATCAAACTTCGCCAAATTTACAGGGAAGTTGCCGTAATACCAGCCGATGGTGCCTGCAAAACTACATGGAAAACAGCTAAGAATTGACGTCTGAATTGACGTCTAAATGAATAACTTTTAATAATACTCAATCAAATTTTACATCAATCTCATTAATGACTTATGCAGTAATTAATCAAACTTCGCCAAATTTACAGGGAAGTCTAAATGAATAACTTTTAACAATACTCAATCAAATTTCACACCAAACTCATTAATAACTTTTGCAGTAATCAAGCAAACTTCGCCAAATTTACAGGGAAGTTGCCGTAATACCAGCCGATGGTGACTGCAAAATTACATGTAAAACATTTGAGAAGTGACGTCTGAATTGACGTCTAAATGAATAACTTTTAATAATACTCGTTCACATTTCACACCAATCTCATAATAACTTTTGCAGTAATTAATCAAACTTCGCCAAATTTACAGGGAAGTTGCCGTAATACTAGCCGATCGTGCCTGCAAAACTACATGGAAAACAATTAAGAATTGACGTCTGAATTGACGTCTAAATGAATAACTTTTAATAATACTCAATCAAATTTTACACCAATTTCATCAATAACTTATGCGGTAATTAATCAAACTTCGCCAAATTTACTGGGAAGTTGCCGTAATAAACGCTGATGTTGCCTGCAAAACTACATGGAAAACGGTTGAGAATTGACGTCTGAATTGACGTCTAAATGAATAACTTTTAATAATAGTCAATCAAATTTCACACCAAGCTCAATAATAATTTTTGCAGTAATTAATCAAACTTCGCCAAATTTACAGGGAAGTTGCCGTAATACCAGCCGATGGTGCCTGCTAAACTACATGGAAAACGGTTAAGAATTGACGTCTGAATTGACGTCTAAATGAATAACTTTTAATAATACTCAATCAAATTTTACATCAATCTCATTAATGACTTATGCAGTAATTAATCAAACTTCGCCAAATTTACAGGGAAGTTGCCGTAATAACAGCTAATGTTGCCTGCAAAACTACATGGAAAACGGTTGAGAATTGACGTTCGAATTGACGTCTAAATGAATAACTTTTATTAATAGTCAATCAATTTTCACACCAAGCTCATTAATAATTATTGCAGTAATTAAGCAAACTTCGCCAAATTTACAGGGAAGTTGCCGTAATACCAGCCGATGGTGCCTGCTAAACTACATGGAAAACGGTTAAGAATTGACGTCTGAATTGACGTCTAAATGAATAACTTTTAATAATAGTCAATCAAATTTCACACCAAGCTCATTAATAACTTCTGCAATAATTAATCAAACTTCGCCAAATTCACACGGAAGTTGCCGTAATACCAGCCGATGGTGCCTGCGAAACTACATCGAAAACGGTTGAGAATTGACGTCTGAATTGACGTCTAAATGAATAACTTTTAGCAATACTCAATCAAATTTCATACCAATCTCATTAATAACTTTTGCATTAATAAATCAAACTTCGCCAAATTTGAAGGGAAGTTGCCGTAATAACAGCCGATGTTGCCTACAAAACTACATGGAAAACGGTTGAGAATTGACGTCTGAATTTACGACTAAATGATAAACCTTTAATAATACTCAATCAAATTTCACACCAATTTCATTAATAACTTTAGCAGTAATTAATCAAACTTCGCCAAATTTAAAGGGAAGTTGCCGTAATATCAGCCGATGTTGCCAACAAAACTACATGGAAAACGCTTGAGAATTAACGTCTGAATTGACGTCTAAATGAATAACGTTTAATAATACTCAATCAAATTTCACACCAATCTCATTAATAATTTTTGCAGTAATTAATCAAACTTCGCCAAATTTACAGAGAAGTTGCCGTAATACCAGCCGATGGTGCCTGCAAAACTACATGGAAAACAGTTAAGAATTGACGTCTGAATTGACGTCTAAATGAATAACTTTTAATAATACTCAATCAAATTTCACAACAATCTCATTAATAAATTTTGCAGTAATTAATCAAACTTCGCCAAATTTACAGGGAAGTTGCCGTAATAACAGCCAATGTTGCCTGCAAAACTACATGGAAAACAGTTGAGAATTGACGTCTGAATTGACGTCTAAATGAGTAACTTTTAATAATACTCAATCAAATTTCACACCAAGCTCATTAATAACTTTTGCAGTAATTAATCAAACTTCGCCAAATTTACAGGGAAGTTGCCGTAATAACAGCCAATGTTGCCTGCAAAACTACATGGAAAACAGTTAAGAATAGACGTCTGAATTGACGTCTAAATGAATAACTTTTAATAATACTCAATCAAATTTCACAACAATCTCATCAATAACTTTTGCAGTAATTAATCAAACTTCGCCAAATTTACAGGGAAGTTGCCGTAGTAACAGCCAATGTTGCCTGCAAAACTACATGGAAAACGGTTGAGAATTGACGTCTGAATTGACGTCTAAATGAGTAACTTTTAATAATACTCAATCAAATTTCACACCAAGCTCATTACTAACTTTTGCAGTAATTAATCAAACTTCGCCAAATTTACAGGGAAGTTGCCGTAATAACAGCCAATGTTGCCTGCAAAACTACATGGAAAACAGTTAAGAATTGACGTCTGAATTGACGTCTAAATAAAAAACTTTTAATAATACTCAATCAAATTTCACAACAATCTCATTAATAACTTTTGCAGTAATATATCAAACTTCGCCAAATTTACAGGGAAGTTGCCGTAATAAAAGCTGATGTTGCCTGCAAAACTACATGGAAAACGATTGAGAATTGACGTCTGAATTGACGTCTAAATGAGTAACTTTTAATAATACTCAATCAAATTTCACACCATTCTCATTGATAACTTTTGCAGTAATTAATCAAACTTCGCCAAATCTACAGGGAAGCTGCCGTAATACCAGCCGATGGTGTCTGCAGAATTACATGGGAAACAGTTGAGAAGTGACGTCTGAGTTGACGTTTAAATGAATAACTTTTAATAATACTCAATCAAATTTCACAACAATCTCTTTAATAATTTTTGCAGTAATAAATCAAACTTCGCAACGTTTACATTAATCAAACTTCGCCAAGTTTACAGGGAAGTTGCCGTAATAACAGCCGATGCTGCCTGCAAAACTTCATGGAAAACGGCTGAGAATTGACGTCTGAATTGACGTCTAAATAAATCACTTTTAATAATACTCAATCAAATTTCACACCAATCTCATTAATAACTTTTGCAGTAATTAATCAAACTTCGCCAAATTTACAGGGAAGTTGCCGTAATAACAGCCAATGTTGCCTTGAAAACTACATGGAAAACGGTTGAGAATTGACGTCTGAATTGACGTCTAAATGAGTAACTTTTAATAATACTCAATAAAATTTCACACCAATCTCATTAATAACTTTTGCAGTAATTCATCAAACTTCGCCAAATTTAAAGGGAAGTTGCCGTAATAACAGCCAATGTCGCCTGCAGAACTACATGGAAAACGGTTGAGAATTGACGTCTGAGTTGACGTCTAAATGAATAACTTTTAATAATAGTCAATCAAATTTCACACCAAGGTCAATAATAATTTTTGCAGTAATTAATCAAACTTCGCCAAATTTACAGGGAAGTTGCCGTAATACCAGCCGATGGTGCCTGCAAAACTACATGGAAAACAGTTAAGAATTTACGTCTGAATTGACGTCTAAATGAGTAACTTTTAATAATACTCAATCAAATTTCACACCAATCTCATTAATAACTTTTGCAGTAATTCATCAAACTTCGCCAAATTTAAAGGAAAGTTGCCGTAATAACAGCCAATGTCGCCTGCAAAACTACATGGAAAACGGTTGAGAATTGACGTCTGAGTTGACGTCTAAATGAATAACTTTTAATAATACTCAATCAAATTTTACACCAAGCTCATTAATAACTTATGCAGTAAATAATCAAACTTCGCCAAATTTACAGGGAAGTTGCCGTAATGAAAGCTGATGTTGCCTGTAAAACTACATGGAAAACAGTTGAGAATTGACGTCTGAATAGACGTCTAAATGAGTGACTTTTAATAATACTCAATCAAATTTCCCACCAATCTCATTAATAACTTTTGCAGTAATTAATCACACTTCGCCAAATTTCGAGGGCAGTTGATGTAATACCAGCCGATGGTGCCTGCAAAATTACATGGAAAACGGATGAGAATTGACGTCTGAATTGACGTCTAAATGAATAACTTTTAATAATACTCAATCAAATTTCACACCAATCTCATTAATAACTTTTGCAGTAATTAATCAAACTTCGCCAAATTTACAGGGAAATTGCCGTAATAACAGCTGATGTTGCCTACAGATCTACATGGAAAACGGTTGAGAATTGACGTCTGAATTGACGTCTAAATGAGTAACTTTTAATAATACTCAATCAAATTTCACACCAATCTCATTAATAACTTTTGCAGTAATTAATCAAACTTCGCCAAATTTACAGAGAAGCTGCCGTAATACCAGCCGATGGTGTCTGCAGAATTACATGGGAAACAGTTGAGAAGTGACGTCTGAATTGACGTTTAAATGAATAACTTTTAATAATACTCAATCAAATTTCACAACAATCTCTTTAATATTTTTTGCAGTAATAAATCAAACTTCGCAAAGTTTACATTAATCAAACTTCGCCAAATTTACAGAGAAGTTACCGTAATAACAGCCGATGTTGCCTGCAAAACTACATGGAAAACGGTTGAGAATTGACGTCTGAATTGACGTCTAAATGAATAACTTTTAATAATACTCAATCAAATTTCACACCAATCTCATTAATAACTTTTGCAGTAATTAATCAAACTTCGCCAAATTTACAGGGAAGTTGCCGTAATAACAGCCAATGTTGCCTTGAAAACTACATGGAAAACGGTTGAGATTGACGTCTGAATTGACGTCTAAGTGAATAACTTTTAATAATAGTCAATCAAATTTCACACCAAGCTCATTAATAATTTTTGCAGTAATTAATCAAACTTCGCCAAATTTACAGGGAAGTTTCCGTAATACCAGCCGATGGTGCCTGCAAAACTACATGGAAAACAGTTAAGAATTGACGTCTGAATTGACGTCTAAATGAATAACTTTTAATAATACTCAATAAAATCTCACACCAATCTCATTAATAACTTTTGCAGTAATTAATCAAACTTCGCCAAATTTACAGGGAAGTTGCCGTAATAAAAGCTGATGTTGCCTGCAAAACTACATGGAAAACGGCTGAGAATTGACGTCTGAATTGACGTCTAAATGAGTAACTTTTAATAATACTCAATCAAATTTCACACCAATCTCATTGATAACTTTTGCAGTAATTAATCAAACTTCGCCAAATTTACAGGGAAGCTGCCGTAATACCAGCCGATGGTATCTGCAGAATTACATGGAAAACAGTTGAGAAGTGACGTCTGAATTGACGTTTAAATGAATAACTTTTAATAATACTCAATCAAATTTCACAACAATCTCTTTAATAATTTTTGCAGTAATAAATCAAACTTCACAAAGTTTACATTAATCAAACATCGCCAAATTTCCAGGGAAGTTGCCGTGATAACAGCCGATGCTGCCTGCAAAACTACATGGAAAACGGCTGAGAATTGACGTCTGAATTGACGTCTAAATAAATCACTTTTAATAATACTCAATCAAATTTCACACCAATCTCATTAATAACTTTTGCAGTAATTAATCAAACTTCGCCAAATTTACAGGGAAGTTGCCGTAATAACAGCCAATGTTGCCTTGAAAACTACATGGAAAACAGTTGAGAATTGACGTCTGAATTGACGTCTAAGTGAATAACTTTTAATAATAGTCAACCAAATTTAACAACAAGCTCAATCATAATTTTTGCAGTAATTAATCAAACTTCGCCAAATTTACAGGGAAGTTGTCGTAATACCAGCCGATGGTGCCTGCAAAACTACATGGAAAATAGTTAACAATTGACGTCTGAATTGACGTCTAAATGAATAACTTTTAATAATACTCAATCAAATTTTACACCAATCTCATTAATAACTTATGCAGTAAATAATCAAACTTCATCAAATTTACAGGGAAGTTGTCGTAATGAAAGCTGATGTTGCCTGCAAAACTACATGGAAAACAGTTGAGAATTGACGTCTGAATAGACGTCTAAATGAGTAACTTTTAATAATACTCAATCAAATTTCACACCAATCTCATTAATAACTTTTGCAGTAATTAATCACACTTCGCCAAATTTACAGGGAAGTTGCCGTAATAACAGCCAATGTTGCCTTGAAAACTACATGGAAAACGGTTGAGAATTGACGTCTGAATTGACGTCTAAGTGAATAACTTTTAATAATAGTCAATCAAATTTCACACCAAGCTCATTAATAATTTTTGCAGTAATTAATCAAACTTCGCCAAATTTACAGGGAAGTTGCCGTAATACCAGCCGATGGTGCCTGCAAAACTACATGGAAAACAGTTAAGAATTGACGTCTGAATTGACGTCTAAATGAATAACTTTTAATAATACTCAATAAAATCTCACACCAATCTCATTAATAACTTTTGCAGTAATTAATCAAACTTCACCAAATTTACAGGGAAGTTGCCGTAATAAAAGCTGATGTTGCCTGCAAAACTACATGGAAAACGGCTGAGAATTGACGTCTGAATTGACGTCTAAATGAGTAACTTTTAATAATACTCAATCAAATTTCACACCAATCTTATTGATAACTTTTGCAGTAATTAATCAAACTTCGCCAAATTTACAGGGAAGCTGCCGTAATACCAGCCGATGGTATCTGCAGAATTACATGGAAAACAGTTGAGAAGTGACGTCTGAATTGACGTTTAAATGAATAACTTTTAATAATACTCAATCAAATTTCACAACAATCTCTTTAATAATTTTTGCAGTAATAAATCAAACTTCACAAAGTTTACATTAATCAAACATCGCCAAATTTACAGGGAAGTTGCCGTGATAACAGCCGATGCTGCCTGCAAAACTACATGGAAAACGGCTGAGAATTGACGTCTGAATTGACGTCTAAATAAATCACTTTTAATATTACTCAATCAAATTTCACACC
Source organism: Flabesymbios commensalis (assembly GCA_964017125.1). NCBI lineage: Eukaryota > Metazoa > Annelida > Polychaeta > Terebellida > Flabelligeridae > Flabesymbios > Flabesymbios commensalis. The sequence continues at coordinate 19,951 of CAXHKU010000798.1, read as the reverse complement.
AATCTCATTAATAACTTTTGCAGTAATTAATCAAACTTCGCCAAATTTACAGGAAGTTTGCCGTAATAACAGCCAATGTTGCCTTGAAAACTACATGGAAAACAGTTGAGAATTGACGTCTGAATTGACGTCTAAGTGAATAACTTTTAATAATAGTCAACCAAATTTAACAACAAGCTCAATCATAATTTTTGCAGTAATTAATCAAACTTCGCCAAATTTACAGGGAAGTTGTCGTAATACCAGCCGATGGTGCCTGCAAAACTACATGGAAAATAGTTAACAATTGACGTCTGAATTGACGTCTAAATGAATAACTTTTAATAATACTCAATCAAATTTTACACCAATCTCATTAATAACTTATGCAGTAAATAATCAAACTTCATCAAATTTACAGGGAAGTTGCCGTAATGAAAGCTGATGTTGCCTGCAAAACTACATGGAAAACAGTTGAGAATTGACGTCTGAATAGACGTCTAAATGAGTAACTTTTAATAATACTCAATCAAATTTCACTCCAATCTCATAAATAACTTTTGCAGTAATTAATCACACTTCGCCAAATTTACAGGGCAGTTGCCGTAATACCAGCCGATGGTGCCTGCAAAACTACATGGAAAACGGTTGAGAATTGACGTCTGAGTTGACGTCTAAATGAATAACTTTTAATAATACTCAATCAAATTTTACACCAAGCTCATTAATAACTTATGCAGTAAATAATCAAACTTCGCCAAATTTACAGGGAAGTTGCCGTAATGAAAGCTGATGTTGCCTGTAAAACTACATGGAAAACAGTTGAGAATTGACGTCTGAATAGACGTCTAAATGAGTGACTTTTAATAATACTCAATCAAATTTCCCACCAATCTCATTAATAACTTTTGCAGTAATTAATCACACTTCGCCAAATTTCGAGGGCAGTTGATGTAATACCAGCCGATGGTGCCTGCAAAATTACATGGAAAACGGATGAGAATTGACGTCTGAATTGACGTCTAAATGAATAACTTTTAATAATACTCAATCAAATTTCACACCAATCTCATTAATAACTTTTGCAGTAATTAATCAAACTTCGCCAAATTTTCAGGGAAATTGCCGTAATAACAGCTGATGTTGCCTACAGATCTACATGGAAAACGGTTGAGAATTGACGTCTGAATTGACGTCTAAATGAGTAACTTTTAATAATACTCAATCAAATTTCACACCAATCTCATTAATAACTTTTGCAGTAATTAATCAAACTTCGCCAAATTTACAGAGAAGCTGCCGTAATAACAGCCGATGGTGTCTGCAGAATTACATGGGAAACAGTTGAGAAGTGACGTCTGAATTGACGTTTAAATGAATAACTTTTAATAATACTCAATCAAATTTCACAACAATCTCTTTAATATTTTTTGCAGTAATAAATCAAACTTCGCAAAGTTTACATTAATCAAACTTCGCCAAATTTACAGAGAAGTTACCGTAATAACAGCCGATGTTGCCTGCAAAACTACATGGAAAACGGTTGAGAATTGACGTCTGAATTGACGTCTAAATGAATAACTTTTAATAATACTCAATCAAATTTCACACCAATCTCATTAATAACTTTTGCAGTAATTAATCAAACTTCGCCAAATTTACAGGGAAGTTGCCGTAATAACAGCCAATGTTGCCTTGAAAACTACATGGAAAACGGTTGAGAATTGACGTCTGAATTGACGTCTAAGTGAATAACTTTTAATAATAGTCAATCAAATTTCACACCAAGCTCATTAATAATTTTTGCAGTAATTAATCAAACTTCGCCAAATTTAAAGGAAAGTTGCCGTAATAACAGCCAATGTCGCCTGCAAAACTACATGGAAAACGGTTGAGAATTGACGTCTGAGTTGACGTCTAAATGAATAACTTTTAATAATACTCAATCAAATTTTACACCAAGCTCATTAATAACTTATGCAGTAAATAATCAAACTTCGCCAAATTTACAGGGAAGTTGCCGTAATGAAAGCTGATGTTGCCTGTAAAACTACATGGAAAATAGTTGAGAATTGACGTCTGAATAGACGTCTAAATGAGTGACTTTTAATAATACTCAATCAAATTTCCCACCAATCTCATTAATAACTTTTGCAGTAATTAATCACACTTCGCCAAATTTCGAGGGCAGTTGATGTAATACCAGCCGATGGTGCCTACAAAATTACATGGAAAACGGATGAGAATTGACGTCTGAATTGACGTCTAAATGAATAACTTTTAATAATACTCAATCAAATTTCACACCAATCTCATTAATAACTTTTGCAGTAATTAATCAAACTTCGCCAAATTTACAGGGAAATTGCCGTAATAACAGCTGATGTTGCCTACAGATCTACATGGAAAACGGTTGAGAATTGACGTCTGAATTGACGTCTAAATGAGTAACTTTTAATAATACTCAATCAAATTTCACACCAATCTCATTAATAACTTTTGCAGTAATTAATCAAACTTCGCCAAATTTACAGAGAAGCTGCCGTAATACCAGCCGATGGTGTCTGCAGAATTACATGGGAAACAGTTGTGAAGTGACGTCTGAATTGACGTTTAAATGAAGAACTTTTAATAATACTCAATCAAATTTCACAACAATCTCTTTAATATTTTTTGCAGTAATAAATCAAACTTCGCAAAGTTTACATTAATCAAACTTCGCCAAATTTACAGAGAAGTTACCGTAATAACAGCCGATGTTGCCTGCAAAACTACATGGAAAACGGTTGAGAATTGACGTCTGAATTGACGTCTAAATGAATAACTTTTAATAATACTCAATCAAATTTCACACCAATCTCATTAATAACTTTTGCAGTAATTAATCAAACTTCGCCAAATTTACAGGGAAGTTGCCGTAATAACAGCCAATGTTGCCTTGAAAACTACATGGAAAACGGTTGAGAATTGACGTCTGAATTGACGTCTAAGTGAATAACTTTTAATAATAGTCAATCAAATTTCACACCAAGCTCATTAATAATTTTTGCAGTAATTAATCAAACTTCGCCAAATTTACAGGGAAGTTGCCGTAATACAAGCCGATGGTGCCTGCAAAACTACATGGAAAACAGTTAAGAATTGACGTCTGAATTGACGTCTAAATGAATAACTTTTAATAATACTCAATAAAATCTCACACCAATCTCATTAATAACTTTTGCAGTAATTAATCAAACTTCGCCAAATTTACAGGGAAGTTGCCGTAATAAAAGCTGATGTTGCCTGCAAAACTACATGGAAAACGGCTGAGAATTGACGTCTGAATTGACGTCTAAATGAGTAACTTTTAATAATACTCAATCAAATTTCACACCAATCTCATTGATAACTTTTGCAGTAATTAATCAAACTTCGCCAAATTTACAGGGAAGCTGCCGTAATACCAGCCGATGGTATCTGCAGAATTACATGGAAAACAGTTGAGAAGTGACGTCTGCATTGACGTTTAAATGAATAACTTTTAATAATACTCAATCAAATTTCACAACAATCTCTTTAATAATTTTTGCAGTAATAAATCAAACTTCACAAAGTTTACATTAATCAAACATCGCCAAATTTACAGGGAAGTTGCCGTGATAACAGCCGATGCTGCCTGCAAAACTACATGGAAAACGGCTGAGAATTGACGTCTGAATTGACGTCTAAATAAATCACTTTTAATAATACTCAATCAAATTTAACAACAAGCTCAATCATAATTTTTGCAGTAATTAATCAAACTTCGCCAAATTTACAGGGAAGTTGTCGTAATACCAGCCGATGGTGCCTGCAAAACTACATGGAAAATAGTTAACAATTGACGTCTGAATTGACGTCTAAATGAATAAGTTTTAATAATACTCAATCAAATTTTACACCAATCTCATTAATAACTTATGCAGTAAATAATCAAACTTCATCAAATTTACAGGGAAGTTGCCGTAATGAAAGCTGATGTTGCCTGCAAAACTACATGGAAAACAGTTGAGAATTGACGTCTGAATAGACGTCTAAATGAGTAACTTTTAATAATACTCAATCAAATTTCACACCAATCTCATTAATAACTTTTGCAGTAATTAATCACACTTCGCCAAATTTACAGGGCAGTTGCCGTAATACCAGCCGATGGTGCCTGCAAAATTACATGGAAAACGGTTGAGAATTGACGTCTGAATTGACGTCTAAATGAATAACTTTTAATAATACTCAATCAAATTTCACACCAATCTCATTAATAACTTTTGCATTAATTAATCACACTTCGCCAAATTTACAGGGCAGTTGCCGTAATACCAGCCGATGGTGCCTGCAAAACTACATGGAAAACGGTTGAGAATTGACGTCTAAATCAATAACTTTTAATACTAGTCAATCAAATTTCACACCAAGCTCATTAATAACTTCTGCAATAATTAATCAAACTTCGCCAAATTCACACGGAAGTTGCCGTAATACCAGCCGATGGTGCCTGCGAAACTACATCGAAAACGGTTGAGAATTGACGTCTGAATTGACGTCTAAATGAGTAACTTTTAATAATACTCAATCAAATTTCACACCAATCTCATTGATAACTTTTGCAGTAATTAATCAAACTTCGCCAAATTTACAGGGAAGCTGCCGTAATAAAAGCTGATGTTGCCTTCAAAACTACATGGAAAACGTTTGAGAATTGACGTCTGAATTGACGTCTAAATGAATAACTTTTAATAATAGTCAATCAAATTTCACACCAAGCTCAATAATAATTTTTGCAGTAATTAATCAAACATCGCCAAATTTACAGGGAAGTTGCCGTAATACCAGCCGATGGTGCCTGCAAAACTACATGGAAAACAGTTAAGAATTGACGTCTGAATTGACGTCTAAATGAATAACTTTTAATAATACTCAATCAAATTTTACATCAATCTTATTAATAACTTTTGCAGTAATTAATCAAACTTCGCCAAATTTACAGGGAAGTTGCCGTAATAACAGCCAATGTTGCCTTCAAAACTACATGGAAAACGGCTGAGAATTGACGTCTGAATTGACGTCTAAATGAGTAACTTTTAATAATACTCAATCAAATTTCACACCAAGCTCATTAATAACTTTTGCAGTAATTAATCAAACTTCGCCAAATTTACAGGGAAGTTGCCGTAATAACAGCCAATGTTGCCTGCAAAACTACATAGAAAACAGTTAAGAATTGACGTCTGAATTGACGTCTAAATGAATAACTTTTAATAATACTCAATCAAATTTCACACCAAGCTCATTAATAACTTTTGCAGTAATTAATCAAACTTCGCCAAATTTACAGGGAAGTTGCCGTAATAACAGCCAATGTTGCCTGCAAAACTACATAGAAAACAGTTAAGAATTGACGTCTGAATTGACGTCTAAATGAATAACTTTTAATAATACTCAATCAAATTTCACAACAATCTCAATTATAACTTTTGCAGTAATTAATCAAACTTCGCCAAATTTAAAGGGAAGTTGCCGTAATAACAGCCGATGTTGCCTACAAAACTACATGGAAAACGGTTGAGAATTAAAGTCTGAATTGACGTCTAAATGAATAACCTTTAATAATACTCAATCAAATTTCACACCAATCTCATTAATAATTTTTGCAGTAATTAATCAAACTTCGCCAAATTTACAGGGAAGTTGCCGTAACACCAGCCGATGGTGCCTGCAAAACTACATGGGAAACAGTAAAGAATTGACGTCTGAATTGACGTCTAAATGAATAACTTTTAATAATACTCAATCAACTTTCACAACAATCTCATTAATAACTTTTGCAGTAATTAATCACACTTCGCCAAATTTACAGGGCAGTTGCCGTGATAAAAGCTGATGTTGCCTTCAAAACTACATGGAAAACGTTTGAGAATTGACGTCTGAATTGACGTCTAAATGAATAACATTAATAATAGTCAATCAAATTTCACACCAAGCTCAATAATAATTTTTGCAGTAATTAATCAAACTTCGCCAAATTTACAGGGCAGTTGCCGTAATACCAGGCGATGGTGCCTGCGAAACTACATCGAAAACGGTTGAGAATTGACGTCTGAATTGACGTCTAAATGAATAACGTTTAATAATACTCGTTCAAATTTCACACCAATCTCATAATAACTTATGCAGTAATTAATCAAACTTCGCCAAATTTACAGGGAAGTTGCCGTGATAAAAGCTGATGTTGCCTTCAAAACTACATGGAAAACGTTTGAGAATTGACGTCTGAATTGACGTCTAAATGAATAACATTAATAATAGTCAATCAAATTTCACACCAAGCTCAATAATAATTTTTGCAGTAATTAATCAAACTTCGCCAAATTTACAGGGAAGTTGCCGTAATAACAGCCAACGTTGCCTTGAAAACTACATGGAAAACGGTTCAGAATTTACGTCTGAATTGACGTCTAAATGAGTAACTTTTAATAATACTCAATAAAATTTCACACCAATCTCATTAATAACTTTTGCAGTAATTCATCAAACTTCGCCAAATTTAAAGGGAAGTTGCCGTAATAACAGCCAATGTCGCCTGCAGAACTACATGGAAAACGGTTGAGAATTGACGTCTGAGTTGACGTCTAAATGAATAACTTTTAATAATAGTCAATCAAATTTCACACCAAGGTCAATAATAATTTTTGCAGTAATTAATCAAACTTCGCCAAATTTACAGGGAAGTTGCCGTAATACCAGCCGATGGTGCCTGCAAAACTACATGGAAAACAGTTAAGAATTTACGTCTGAATTGACGTCTAAATGAGTAACTTTTAATAATACTCAATCAAATTTCACACCAATCTCATTAATAACTTTTGCAGTAATTCATCAAACTTCGCCAAATTTAAAGGAAAGTTGCCGTAATAACAGCCAATGTCGCCTGCAAAACTACATGGAAAACGGTTGAGAATTGACGTCTGAGTTGACGTCTAAATGAATAACTTTTAATAATACTCAATCAAATTTTACACCAAGCTCATTAATAACTTATGCAGTAAATAATCAAACTTCGCCAAATTTACAGGGAAGTTGCCGTAATGAAAGCTGATGTTGCCTGTAAAACTACATGGAAAACAGTTGAGAATTGACGTCTGAATAGACGTCTAAATGAGTGACTTTTAATAATACTCAATCAAATTTCCCACCAATCTCATTAATAACTTTTGCAGTAATTAATCACACTTCGCCAAATTTCGAGGGCAGTTGATGTAATACCAGCCGATGGTGCCTGCAAAATTACATGGAAAACGGATGAGAATTGACGTCTGAATTGACGTCTAAATGAATAACTTTTAATAATACTCAATCAAATTTCACACCAATCTCATTAATAACTTTTGCAGTAATTAATCAAACTTCGCCAAATTTACAGGGAAATTGCCGTAATAACAGCTGATGTTGCCTACAGATCTACATGGAAAACGGTTGAGAATTGACGTCTGAATTGACGTCTAAATGAGTAACTTTTAATAATACTCAATCAAATTTCACACCAATCTCATTAATAACTTTTGCAGTAATTAATCAAACTTCGCCAAATTTACAGAGAAGCTGCCGTAATACCAGCCGATGGTGTCTGCAGAATTACATGGGAAACAGTTGAGAAGTGACGTCTGAATTGACGTTTAAATGAATAACTTTTAATAATACTCAATCAAATTTCACAACAATCTCTTTAATATTTTTTGCAGTAATAAATCAAACTTCGCAAAGTTTACATTAATCAAACTTCGCCAAATTTACAGAGAAGTTGCCGTAATAACAGCCGATGTTGCCTGCAAAACTACATGGAAAACGGTTGAGAATTGACGTCTGAATTGACGTCTAAATGAATAACTTTTAATAATACTCAATAAAATCTCACACCAATCTCATTAATAACTTTTGCAGTAATTAATCAAACTTCGCCAAATTTACAGGGAAGTTGCCGTAATAACAGCTGATGTTGCCTTCAAAACTACATGGAAAACGTTTGAGAATTGACGTCTGAATTGACGTCTAAATGAATAACTTTTAATAATAGTCAATCAAATTTCACACCAAGCTCAATAATAATTTTTGCAGTAATTAATCAAACATCGCCAAATTTACAGGGAAGTTGCCGTAATACCAGCCGATGGTGCCTGCAAAACTACATGGAAAACAGTTAAGAATTGACGTCTGAATTGACGTCTAAATGAATAACTTTTAATAATACTCAATCAACTTTCACAACAATCTCATTAATAACTTTTGCAGTAATTAATCACACTTCGCCAAATTTACAGGGCAGTCGCCGTAATATCAGCCGATGGTGCCTGCAAAATTACATGGAAAACGGTTGAGAATTGACGTCTGAATTGACGTCTAAATGAATAACTTTTAATAATACTCAATCAAATTTCACACCAATCTCATTAATGACTTTTGCAGTAATTAATCACACTTCGCCAAATTTACAGGGCAGTTGCCGTAATACCAGCCGATGGTGCCTGCGAAACTACATCGAAAACGGTTGAGAATTGACGTCTGAATTGACGTCTAAATGAATAACGTTTAATAATACTCGTTCAAATTTCACACCAATCTCATAATAACTTATGCAGTAATTAATCAAACTTCGCCAAATTTACAGGGAAGTTGCCGTGATAAAAGCTGATGTTGCCTTCAAAACTACATGGAAAACGTTTGAGAATTGACGTCTGAATTGACGTCTAAATGAATAACTTTTAATAATAGTCAATCAAATTTCACACCAAGCTCATTAATAATTTTTGCAGTAATTTATCAAACTTCGCCAAATTTACAGGGAAGTTGCCGTAATACCAGCCGATGGTGCCTGCAAAACTACATGGAAAACAGTTAAGAATTGACGTCTGAATTGACGTCTAAATGAATAACTTTTAATAATACTCAATAAAATCTCACACCAATCTCATTAATAACTTTTGCAGTAATTAATCAAACTTCGCCAAATTTACAGGGAAGTTGCCGTAATAAAAGCTGATGTTGCCTGCAAAACTACATGGAAAACGGCTGAGAATTGACGTCTGAATTGACGTCTAAATGAGTAACTTTTAATAATACTCAATCAAATTTCACACCAATCTCATTGATAACTTTTGCAGTAATTAATCAAACTTCGCCAAATTTACAGGGAAGCTGCCGTAATACCAGCCGATGGTATCTGCAGAATTACATGGAAAACAGTTGAGAAGTGACGTCTGAATTGACGTTTAAATGAATAACTTTTAATAATACTCAATCAAATTTCACAACAATCTCTTTAATAATTTTTGCAGTAATAAATCAAACTTCACAAAGTTTACATTAATCAAACTTCGCCAAATTTACAGGGAAGTTGCCGTAATAACAGCCGATGCTGCCTGCAAAACTACATGGAAAACGGCTGAGAATTGACGTCTGAATTGACGTCTAAATAAATCACTTTTAATAATACTCAATCAAATTTCACACCAATCTCATTAATAACTTTTGCAGTAATTAATCAAACTTCGCCAAATTTACAGGGAAGTTGCCGTAATAACAGCCAATGTTGCCTTGAAAACTACATGGAAAACAGTTGAGAATTGACGTCTGAATTGACGTCTAAGTGAATAACTTTTAATAATAGTCAACCAAATTTAACAACAAGCTCAATCATAATTTTTGCAGTAATTAATCAAACTTCGCCAAATTTACAGGGAAGTTGTCGTAATACCAGCCGATGGTGCCTGCAAAACTACATGGAAAATAGTTAACAATTGACGTCTGAATTGACGTCTAAATGAATAACTTTTAATAATACTAAATCAAATTTTACACCAATCTCATTAATAACTTATGCAGTAAATAATCAAACTTCGTCAAATTTACAGGGAAGTTGTCGTAAAGAAAGCTGATGTTGCCTGCAAAACTACATGGAAAACAGTTGAGAATTGACGTCTGAATAGACGTCTAAATGAGTAACTTTTAATAATACTCAATCAAATTTCACACCAATCTCATTAATAACTTTTGCAGTAATTAATCACACTTCGCCAAATTTACAGGGCAGTTGCCGTAATACCAGCCGATGGTGCCTGTAAAATTACATGGAAAACGGTTGAGAATTGACGTCTGAATTGACGTCTAAATGAATAACTTTTAATAATACTCAATCAAATTTCACACCAATCTCATTAATAACTTTTGCAGTAATTAATCACACTTCGCCAAATTTACAGGGCAGTTGCCGTAATACCAGCCGATGCTGCCTGCAAAACTACATGGAAAACGGTTGAGAATTGACGTCTGAATTGACGTCTAAATCAATAACTTTTAATACTAGTCAATCAAATTTCACACCAAGCTCATTAATAACTTCTGCAATAATTAATCAAACTTCGCCAAATTCACACGGAAGTTGCCGTAATACCAGCCGATGGTGCCTGCGAAACTACATCGAAAACGGTTGAGAATTGACGTCTGAATTGACTTCTAAATGAATAACTTTTAACAATACTCAATCAAATTTCACACCAATCTCATTGATAACTTTTGCTGTAATTAATCAAACTTCGCCAAATTTACAGGGAAGTTGCCGTAATAAAAGCTGATGTTGCCTGCAAAACTACATGGAAAACGGTTGAGAATTGACGTCTGAATTGACGTCTAAATGAGTAACTTTTAATAATACTCAATCAAATTTCACACCAATCTCATTGATAACTTTTGCAGTAATTAATCAAACTTCGCCAAATTTACAGGGAAGCTGCCGTAATAAAAGCTGATGTTGCCTTCAAAACTACATGGAAAACGTTTGAGAATTGACGTCTGAATTGACGTCTAAATGAATAACTTTTAATAATAGTCAATCAAATTTCACACCAAGCTCAATAATAATTTTTGCAGTAATTAATCAAACATCGCCAAATTTACAGGGAAGTTGCCGTAATACCAGCCGATGGTGCCTGCAAAACTACATGGAAAACAGTTAAGAATTGACGTCTGAATTGACGTCTAAATGAATAACTTTTAATAATACTCAATCAACTTTCACAACAATCTCATTAATAACTTTTGCAGTAATTAATCACACTTCGCCAAATTTACAGGGCAGTCGCCGTAATATCAGCCGATGGTGCCTGCAAAATTACATGGAAAACGGTTGAGAATTGACGTCTGAATTGACGTCTAAATGAATAACTTTTAATAATACTCAATCAAATTTCACACCAATCTCATTAATGACTTTTGCAGTAATTAATCACACTTCGCCAAATTTACAGGGCAGTTGCCGTAATACCAGCCGATGGTGCCTGCGAAACTACATCGAAAACGGTTGAGAATTGACGTCTGAATTGACGTCTAAATGAATAACGTTTAATAATACTCGTTCAAATTTCACACCAATCTCATAATAACTTATGCAGTAATTAATCAAACTTCGCCAAATTTACAGGGAAGTTGCCGTGATAAAAGCTGATGTTGCCTTCAAAACTACATGGAAAACGTTTGAGAATTGACGTCTGAATTGACGTCTAAATGAATAACTTTTAATAATAGTCAATCAAATTTCACACCAAGCTCAATAACAATTTTTGCAGTAGTTAATCAAACTTCGCCAAATTTACAGGGAAGTTGCCGTAATACCAGCCGATGGTGCCTGCAAAACTACATGGAAAACAGTTAAGAATTGACGTCTGAATTGACGTCTAAATGAATAACTTTTAATAATACTCAATCAAATTTTACATCAATCTCATTAATAACTTTTGCAGTAATTAATCAAACTTCGCCAAATTTACAGGGAAGTTGCCGTAATAACAGCCAATGTTGCCTGCAAAACTACATGGAAAACGGCTGAGAATTGACGTCTGAATTGACGTCTAAATGAGTAACTTTTAATAATACTCAATCAAATTTCACACCAAGCTCATTAATAACTTTTGCAGTAATTAATCAAACTTCGCCAAATTTACAGGGAAGTTGCCGTAATAACAGCCAATGTTGCCTGCAAAACTACATAGAAAACAGTTAAGAATTGACGTCTGAATTGACGTCTAAATGAATAACTTTTAATAATACTCAATCAAATTTCACAACAATCTCAATTATAACTTTTGCAGTAATTAATCAAACTTCGCCAAATTTAAAGGGAAGTTTGCCGTAATAACAGCCGATGTTGCCTACAAAACTACATGGAAAACGGTTGAGAATTAACGTCTGAATTGACGTCTAAATGAATAACCTTTAATAATACTCAATCAAATTTCACACCAATCTCATTAATAATTTTTGCAGTAATTAATCAAACTTCGCCAAATTTACAGGGAAGTTGCCGTAACACCAGCCGATGGTGCCTGCAAAACTACATGGAAAACAGTAAAGAATTGACGTCTAAATTGACGTCTAAATGAATAACTTTTAATAATACTCAATCAAATTTCACAACAATCTCATTAATAACTTTTGCAGTAATTAATCACACTTCGCCAAATTTACAGGGCAGTCGCCGTAATATCAGCCGATGGTGCCTGCAAAATTACATGGAAAACGGTTGAGAATTGACGTCTGAATTGACGTCTAAATGAATAACTTTTAATAATACTCAATCAAATTTCACACCAATCTCATTAATAACTTTTGCAGTAATTAATCACACTTCGCCAAATTTACAGGGCAGTTGCCGTAATACCAGCAGATGGTGCCTGCGAAACTACATGGAAAACGGTTGAGAATTGACGCGTCTGAATTGACGTCTAAATGAATAACGTTTAATAATACTCGTTCAAATTTCACACCAATCTCATAATAACTTATGCAGTAATTAATCAAACTTCGCCAAATTTACAGGGAAGTTGCCGTAATAAAAGCTGATGTTGCCTGCAAAACTACATGGAAAACGGTTGAGAATTGACGTCTGAATTGACGTCTAAATGAATAACGTTTAATAATAGTCAATCAAATTTCACACCAAGCTCAATACTAATTTTTGCAGTAATTAATCAAACTTCGCCAAATTTACAGGGAAGTTTCCGTAATACCAGCCGATGGTGCCTGCAAAACTACATGGAAAACAGTTAAGAATTGACGTCTGAATTGACGTCTAAATGAATAACTTTTAATAATACTCAATCAAATTTTACATCAATCACATTAATAACTTTTGCAGTAATTAATCAAACTTCGCCAAATTTACAGGGAAGTTGCCGTAATAACAGCCAATGTTGCCTGCAAAACTACATGGAAAACGGCTGATAATTGACGTCTGAATTGACGTCTAAATGAGTAACTTTTAATAATACTCAATCAAATTTCACACCAAGCTCATTAATAACTTTTGCAGTAATTAATCAAACTTCGCCAAATTTACAGGGAAGTTGCCGTAATAACAGCCAATGTTGCCTGCAAAACTACATAGAAAACAGTTAAGAATTGATGTCTGAATTGACGTCTAAATGAATAACTTTTAATAATACTCAATCAAATATCACAACAATCTCATTAATAACTTTTGCAGTAATTAATCAAACTTCGCCAAATTTAAAGGGAAGTTGCCGTAATAACAGCCGATGTTGCCTACAAAACTACATGGAAAACGGTTGAGAATTAACGTCTGAATTGACGTCTAAATGAATAACTTTTAATAATACTCAATCAAATTTCACACAAATCTCATTAATAATTTTGCAGTAATTAATCAAACTTCGCCAAATTTACAGGGAAGTTGCCGTAATACCAGCCGATGGTGCCTGCAAAACTACATGGAAAACAGTAAAGAATTGACGTCTGAATTGACGTCTAAATGAATAACTTTTAATAATACTCAATCAAATTTCACAACAATCTCATTAATAACTTTTGCAGTAATTAATCAAACTTCGCCAAATTTACAGGGAAGTTGCCGTAATAACAGCCAATGTTGCCTGCAAAACTACATGGAAAATGGTTGAGAATTGACGTCTGAATTGACGTCTAAATGAGTAACTTTTAATAATACTCAATCAAATTTCACACCAAGCTCATTAATAACTTTTGCAGTAATTAATCAAACTTCGCCAAATTTACAGGGAAGTTGCCGTAGTAACAGCCAATGTTGCCTGCAAAATTACATAAAAAACAGTTAAGAATTGACGTCTGAATTGACGTCTAAATGAATAACTTTTAATAATACTCAATCAAATTTCACACCAATCTCATTAATAACTTTTGCAGTAATTAATCACACTTCGCCAAATTTACAGGGCAGTTGCCGTAATACCAGCCGATGGTGCCTGCAAAACTACATGGAAAACGGTTGAGAATTGACGTCTGAATTGACGTCTAAATCAATAAATTTTAATAATAGTCAATCGAATTTCACACCAAGCTCATTAATAACTTCTGCAATAATTAATCAAACTTCGCCAAATTCACACGGAAGTTGCCGTAATACCAGCCCATGGTGCCTGCGAAAATACATCGAAAACGGTTGAGAATTGACGTCTGAATTGACGTCTAAATGAATAACTTTTAATAATAGTCAATCAAATTTCACACCAAGCTCATTAATAACTTTTGCAGTAATTAATCAAACTTCGCCAAATTTACAGGGAAGTTGCCGTAATACCAGCCGATGGTGACTGCAAAATTACATGGAAAACAGTTGAGAAGTGACGTCTGAATTGACGTCTAAATGAATAACGTTTAATAATACTCGTTCAAATTTCACACCAATCTCATAATAACTTATGCAGTAATTATCCAAACTTAGCCAAATTTACAGGGAAGTTGCCGTGATAAAAGCTGATGTTGCCTTCAAAACTACATGGAAAACGGTTGAGAATTGACGTCTGAATTGACGTCTAAATGAATAACTTTTAATAATACTCAATCAATTTTCACAACAATCTCATTAATAACTTTTGCAGTAATTAATCAAACTTCGCCAAATTTACAGGGAAGTTGCCGTAATAACAGCCAATGTTGCCTGCAAAACTACATGGAAAATGGTTGAGAATTGACGTCTGAATTGACGTCTAAATGAGTAACTTTTAATAATACTCAATCAAATTTCACACCAAGCTCATTAATAACTTTTGCAGTTTTTAATCAAACTTCGCCAAATTTACAGGGAAGTTGCCGTAGTAACAGCCAATGTTGCCTGCAAAACTACATAAAAAACAGTTAAGAATTGACGTCTGAATTGACGTCTAAATGAATAACTTTTAATAATACTCAATCAAATTTCACACCAATCTCATTAATAACTTTTGCAGTAATTAATCACACTTCGCCAAATTTACAGGGCAGTTGCCGTAATACCAGCCGATGGTGCCTGCAAAACTACATGGAAAACGGTTGAGAATTGACGTCTGAATTGACGTCTAAATCAATAAATTTTAATAATAGTCAATCGAATTTCACACCAAGCTCATTAATAACTTCTGCAATAATTAATCAAACTTCGCCAAATTCACACGGAAGTTGCCGTAATACCAGCCCATGGTGCCTGCGAAAATACATCGAAAACGGTTGAGAATTGACGTCTGAATTGACGTCTAAATGAATAACTTTTAATAATAGTCAATCAAATTTCACACCAAGCTCATTAATAACTTTTGCAGTAATTAATCAAACTTCGTTAAATTTTACAGGGAAGTTGCCGTAATACCAGCCGATGGTGACTGCAAAATTACATGGAAAACAGTTGAGAAGTGACGTCTGAATTGACGTCTAAATGAATAACGTTTAATAATACTCGTTCAAATTTCACACCAATCTCATAATAACTTATGCAGTAATTATCCAAACTTCGCCAAATTTACAGGGAAGTTGCCGTAATACCAGCCGATGGTGCCTGCAAAACTACATGGAAAACAGTAAAGAATTGACGTCTGAATTGACGTCTAAATGAATAACTTTTAATAATACGCAATCAAATTTGACAACAATCTCATTAATAACTTTTGCAGTAATTAATCAAACATCGCCAAATTTACAGGGAAGTTGCCGTAATAACAGCCAATGTTGCCTGCAAAACTACATGAAAAACGGTTGAGAATTGACGTCTGAATTGACGTCTAAATGAGTAACTTTTAATAATACTCAATCAAATTTCACACCAAGCTCATTAATAACTTTTGCAGTAATTAATCAAACTTCGCCAAATTTACAGGGAAGTTGCCGTAGTAACAGCCAATGTTGCCTGCAAAACTAAATAGAAAACAGTTAAGAATTGACGTCTGAATTGACGTCTAAATGAATAACTTTTAATAATACTCAATCAAATTTCACAACAATCTCATTAATAACTTTTGCAGTAATTAATCAAACTTCGCCAAATTTAAAGGGAAGTTGCCGTAATAACAGCCGATGTTGCCTACAAAACTACATGGAAAACGGTTGAGAATTAACGTCTGAATTGACGTCTAAATGAATAACTTTTAATAATAGTCAATCAAATTTCACACCAATCTCATTAATAATTTTTGCAGTAATTAATCAAACTTCGCCAAATTTACAGGGAAGTTGCCGTAATACCAGCCGATGGTGCCTGCAAAACTACATGGAAAACAGTAAAGAATTGACGTCTGAATTGACGTCTAAATGAATAACTTTTAATAATACGCAATCAAATTTGACAACAATCTCATTAATAACTTTTGCAGTAATTAATCAAACATCGCCAAATTTACAGGGAAGTTGCCGTAATAACAGCCAATGTTGCCTGCAAAACTACATGAAAAACGGTTGAGAATTGACGTCTGAATTGACGTCTAAATGAGTAACTTTTAATAATACTCAATCAAATTTCACACCAAGCTCATTAATAACTTTTGCAGTAATTAATCAAACTTCGCCAAATTTACAGGGAAGTTGCCGTAGTAACAGCCAATGT
Organism: Flabesymbios commensalis; assembly: GCA_964017125.1. Classification (NCBI taxonomy): domain Eukaryota; kingdom Metazoa; phylum Annelida; class Polychaeta; order Terebellida; family Flabelligeridae; genus Flabesymbios; species Flabesymbios commensalis. The sequence continues at coordinate 3,060 of CAXHKU010000798.1, read as the reverse complement.
TGCCTGCAAAACTAAATAGAAAACAGTTAAGAATTGACGTCTGAATAGACGTCTAAATGAATAACTTTTAATAATAGTCTATCAAATTTCACACCAAGCTCATTAATAACTTTTGCAGTAATTAATCAAACTTCGCCAAATTTACAGGGAAGTTGCCGTAATACCAGCCGATGGTGACTGCAAAATTACATGGAAAACAGTTGAGAAGTGACGTCTGAATTGACGTCTAAATGAATAACGTTTAATAATACTCGTTCAAATTTCAAACTAATCTCATAATAACTTATGCAGTAATTATCCAAACTTCGCCAAATTTACAGGGAAGTTGCCGTGATAAAAGCTGATGTTGCCTTCGAAACTACATGGAAAACGGTTGAGAATTGACGTCTGAATTGACGTCTAAATGAATAACTTTTAATAATAGTCAATCAAATTTCACACCAACCTCAATAATAATTCTTGCAGTAATTAATCAAACTTCGCCAAATTTACAGGGAAGTTGCCGTAATACCAGCCGATGGTGCCTGCAAAACTACATGGAAAACAGTTAAGAATTGACGTCTGAATTGACGTCCAAATGAATAACTTTTAATAATACTCAATCAAATTTCACACCAATCTCATCAATAATTTTTGCAGTAATTAATCAAACTTCGCCAAATTTAAAGGGAAGTTGCCGTAATAACAGCCGATGTTGCCTACAAAACTACATGGAAAACGGTTGAGAATTAACGTCTGAATTGACGTCTAAATGAATAACTTTTAATAATACTCAATCAAATTTCACAACAATCTCATTAATAACTTTTGCAGTAATTAATCAAACTTCGCCAAATTTAAAGGGAAGTTGCCGTAATAACAGCCGATGCTGCCTACAAAACTACATGGAAAACGGTTGAGAATTAACGTCTGAATTGACGTCTAAATGAATAACTTTTAATAATACTCAATCAAATTTCACACCAATCTCATCAATAATTTTTGCAGTAATTAATCAAACTTCGCCAAATTTACAGGGAAGTTGCCGTAATACCAGCCGATGGTGCCTGCAAAACTACATGGAAAGCAGTAAAGAATTGACGTCTGAATTGACGTCTAAATGAATAACTTTTAATAATACTCAATCAAATTTGACAACAATCTCATTAATAACTTTTGCAGTAATTAATCAAACATCGCCAAATTTACAGGGAAGTTGCCGTAATACCAGCCGATGGTGCCTGCAAAACTACATGGAAAACGGTTGAGAATTGACGTCTGAATTGACGTCTAAATCAATAACTTTTATTAATAGTCAATCGAATTTCACACCAAGCTCATTAATAACTTCTGCAATAATTAATCAAACTTCGCCAAATTCACACGGAAGTTGCCGTAATACCAGCCGATGGTGCCTGCAAAACTACATGGAAAACAGTAAAGAATTGACGTCTGAATTGACGTCTAAATGAGTAACTTTTAATAATACTCAATCAAATTTCACACCAAGCTCATTAATAACTTTTGCAGTAATTAATCAAACATCGCCAAATTTACAGGGAAGTTGCCGTAATACCAGCCGATGGTGCCTGCAAAACTACATGGAAAACGGTTGAGAATTGACGTCTGAATTGACGTCTAAATCAATAACTTTTAATAATAGTCAATCGAATTTCACACCAAGCTCATTAATAACTTCTGCAATAATTAATCAAACTTCGCCAAATTCACACGGAAGTTGCCGTAATACCAGTCGATGGTGCCTGCGAAAATACATCGAAAACGGTTGAGAATTGACGTCTGAATTGACGTCTAAATGAATAACTTTTAATAATAGTCAATCAAATTTCACACCAAGCTCATTAATAACTTTTGCAGTAATTAATCAAACTTCGCCAAATTTACAGGGAAGTTGCCGTAATACCAGCCGATGGTGACTGCAAAATTACATGGAAAACAGTTGAGAAGTGACGTCTGAATTTGACGTCTAAATGAATAACGTTTAATAATACTCGTTCAAATTTCACACCAATCTCATAATAACTTATGCAGTAATTATCCAAACTTCGCCAAATTTACAGGGAAGTTGCCGTGATAAAAGCTGATGTTGCCTTCAAAACTACATGGAAAACGGTTGAGAATTGACGTCTGAATTGACGTCTAAATGAATAACTTTTAATAATAGTCAATCAAATTTCACACCAACCTCAATAATAATTTTTGCAGTAATTAATCAAACTTCGCCAAATTTACAGGGAAGTTGCCGTAATACCAGCCGATGGTGCCTGCAAAATTACATGGAAAACAGTTAAGAATTGACGTCTGAATTGACGTCTAAATGAATAACTTTTAATAATACTCAATCAAATTTCACAGCAATCTCATTAATAACTTTTGCAGTAATTAATCAAACTTCGCCAAATTTAAAGGGAAGTTGCCGTAATAACAGCCGATGTTGCCTACAAAACTACATGGAAAACGGTTGAGAATTGACGTCTGAATTGACGTCTAAATGAATAACTTTTAATAATAGTCAATCAAATTTCACACCAACCTCAATAATAATTTTTGCAGTAATTAATCAAACTTCGCCAAATTTACAGGGAAGTTGCCGTAATACCAGCCGATGGTGCCTGCAAAATTACATGGAAAACAGTTAAGAATTGACGTCTGAATTGACGTCTAAATGAATAACTTTTAATAATACTCAATCAAATTTCACAACAATCTCATTAATAACTTTTGCAGTAATTAATCAAACTTCGCCAAATTTAAAGGGAAGTTGCCGTAATAACAGCCGATGTTGCCTACAAAACTACATGGAAAACGGTTGAGAATTAACGTCTGAATTGACGTCTAAATGAGTAACTTTTAATAATACTCAATCAAATTTCACACCAATCTCATAATAACTTATGCAGTAATTAATCAAACTTCGCCAAATTTACAGGGAAGTTGCCGTAATGAAAGCTGATGTTGCCTGCAAAACTACATGGAAAACAGTTAAGAATTGACGTCTGAATACACGTCTAAATGAGTAACTTTTAATAATACTCAATCAAATTTCACACCAATCTCATC